>CAUYRH010087381.1:0-18091 GCA_963574655.1 Perodicticus potto
TTAAGTTCAACTTCTATTCCATGGCAGTCCAAGAAGATGCAAGGAATAACGTCTATTCTTTTAAATTTGCTGAGGTTAGACTTGTGACCTAAGATGTGATCAATTTTGGAGTATGTTCCATGGGCTGTTGAGAAGAATGTGTACTCAATTTTATTAGGATGAAATGTTCTGTAGATGTCTGTTCAATCCAGTTGTTGAATGGTTAAGTTTAAATCTAAAATTTCTTTACTTAGCTTCTTATTGGAGGATCTATCCAACACTGCTAAAGGAGTATTAAAATCTCCAACTACTATGGAGCTGGAGGAAATCAAGTTACTCATGACTATTAGAGTTTTTCTTATAAATTGAGGTGCATTCTGGTTGGGGGAATAAATATTAATAATTGAAATCTGATCATATTTAGTAGTACCTTTAACAAATATGAAATGACCGTCCTTATCCTTCCTTACTTTGGTTGGTTTAAAGCCTATTGTATCTGCAAATAAGATTGCAACACCTGCTTTTTTCTGTTTTCCATTTGCCTGGAATATAGATAACCATCCCTTCACCTTGAGTCTATATTTATCTTTTAAGGTAAGATGAGATTCTTGTATGTAGCAGATATCTGGCCTGAGTTTTAGTATCCAGTCAGCCAACCTATGCCTCTTTAGAGGACAATTTAAACCATTCACATTAATTGAAAATATTGATAAATCTGTAGAAAATCTAGTGGACATTTTTAATCCTTTCATCACTGTGGAAGTTGGAATTTGGTAAGAAGTTCCTGGGTGATAAAAATTTTATGGTGGAGGATTACGCTGGTCATTATGGAGGAGAGATTTGTGAATATCCTGGAGAGTTGGTTTAGTTATAGCAAATTCTTCAATATGTGGATGTCATTAAAGTAATTAATTTCTCCATCATAAATGAAACTAAGTGCAGCTGGATACAAGATCCTGGGTTGAATGTTATTTTGTTTTAGGAGATTAAAAGTCAATGACCATTCTCTTCTAGCTTGAAAGGTTTGATCAGAGATATCTGCAGTTATTCTAATATTCTTCCCCTTGTAGGTTGTATATTTCTTGTGACTGGTTGCTTTCAGATTTTCTCTTTCATGTTTAATTTAGTGAACTTAATTATGATGTGCCTCGGGGATGTCTTATTCAGCTTGAGTTGTGCTGGGGTTCTGAAACTGTCTGCTATCTGAATTTAAGTATCTCTTGACATGTCTGGGAAGTTTTCTTTCATAATCTCATAAAGAAGAGACTCTGTGCCTTGTAACGCCAATTCGTCACTTTCAGGTACCCCTATAAGTCAAATATTGGTTTTCTTCTAGTTATCCCAGAGCGTCTGAGAGAATGATCCGTTTTTGCCTTCCATTTCTCTCCCTCTTTGTAGGTTTGGGAGTGTTTGAAAGCTTTTTCTTCGATGTTAGAAATTCTTTCTTCTGCTTGCTCCATTCTGTTACTGAGGGATTCTACTGTATTTTTCAGATCTTTGAGGGCTGCAACTTCTTGTCTCAAAGTCAAAATCTTTGGTCATTTTGTCTTTGAATTTGTTGAATTCTTGAGACATCTTTTGGGTCATCTTTTGGGTTACTGCTTGAAATTCTTTTTCATTTTATTTTATTGTTTTTTTTTTATTGTTGAATCATAGAAACAATAGTGTAGAGTACAATAGAGTAATCAAGTGGTACAATGTGCTGGTTTCATATACAATCTGAAACATTTTCATCAAACTGTTTGATAAGGCCATCATGTCATTTTCTTAGTTATTGTATGAAGACATTTGTATTCTGCATTTAGTAAGTTTCACCTGAACCCATCTAAGATGTACCATAGGTGTGGCCCCACCATTTATCCTCCCTCCACCCATCCTTCCCCCTTCTGTCTCATCCCTTGCCACTTTTCCCATATTCTTATGCTATAATTGAGTTATAGCCTTCTTGAAATTCTAATTTCATCTTTTCCTCCATTCCACTGATCTTATTTGCTATCCAGACTCTGAATTAGATTTCTGACATCTTAGCCATTTGCTTATGCAAGGGATCTTTTGCTGTATCTACCTTGTTGATCCATAGGAGAGTTGATCTATTCTGATTATTCATATTGCCAGAGTTTTTCTATTGATTCTGCCTCATGATTATTTTTCACTGTTGCCTATGACCATCCTCAGAGTTGGGGAGATGACTCTCCCAGATCAGACCCTGGCAGGGTCACTTTGTTGTTGCTGGATCTTTGTAGGGAGTGACCTTGTGTAGCTTCTCTGGGATTACCCCATTCAGGGAGTTCTGGCTGCAGGAGCATCTCTGGAGTGTGGCACGCCCAGATCAAGCTGCAGGGTGGCCTTTTCAAAGGGAGCCCATGCCTCCAGCAGTCTCTGGCTGGGAGGAGGGCTCCCAAAGGAGGGTATGGGTCTTGAAGCCTCCTGAGTCCCTGGCTAGATGGGCAGGGCGGTGTGGAGGCAAGGAGGATAGGAGAGGAGGTGAGTTGTGTGGCTCACAGAGTTTCTGTCCTGGGCAGGCAGGCGGAGTTCTTGCAGGTTCCTGGCAGAGTCCCTGGCCGTGTGGGTGGCAGGCAGAAGCCCGGAGCAGGGGTCCCAGTGGAGTTCCTGGCCACAGCAGACCAGGTGGCCAGCTGAGGCCCATCTGAGTCCCTGGCTACTGCAAGTGGAGGGCCGAGTTTGGGAGGGTATGGATCAGAACTGCGTGGGGGTCCCAGAAGGCAGCAGGCTGAGGCCAGAGGGGGCACAGATCAGCACCCAGCAGGAGTCCCAAGGGTCTTCCCTGCCAAGGCCCAGCGGGGTGCCAATTGCAGGAGTCCCAGCGGAGTTCCTAGCCACTGCTGGTGGCAGGCCAAGACCCAGCGGGGTGCCAATTGGGGCTGCACTGGGGTCTCCATGGAGTGGAATTCCTGGCCGCTGTGGGCGGGTTGCCTAGGGCACAGTTTGGAGCCAGGTGGGGGTCCTGACAGGTGGCAGGCCAAGGCTGGGGGTTGCCAATCGGGGCCATGTGGGGGTCCTGGTGGCATGGAGATCCTGGCCACTGTGGGCGGCAGGCCTGCAGCACGGATAGATGCTGGGTGGGGGTTCTGGTGAGAGGCTGAGGCCAGGCAGGGCAGAGATCGGTGCCTGGCAGGTGTCCCAGCAGAATTCCTGGCCACTGCTGGCAGTAGGCCAAGGCCCCGCAGGGTGCCATTGGGGGGCTGCATGGGGTCCCAGCAGAGTGGAGTTCCTGGCCCCTGTGGGTGGTGGGCCTGGGGCACGGATCAGAGCCAGGCGGGGGTCTCAGGGGCAGCAGGTCAAGGCCAGGCTGGGCACAGATCAGCACCATGCAGGAGTCCCCACGGACTTCCTGGCCACTGCTGGTGCAGGCCAAGGCCCCGTGGGGGTCCTGGTGGAGTTCCTGGCCACTGTGGGTGGAGTGCTAAGGCCCACTGGGGCACAGATCAGAGCCGCGTCGGGGTCCCGGCAGTATCCTTGGCCTGGGGGCTGGCAGGGGTTCAGTGGAGCCCGGAGTCTCTTACCTGGGGGGCCACCTGGTCCGGCAGATTGGGAGGGTGGGTGCTGCTCAAGTCCTCCTCCCTCAGTTTCAGCAGAGGTCAGGCTTCTGATGCCTTAGGTAAGGAGGGAAGGCTCTCCTGGAAGTTCAGAATGGTGGAAAACTTTAGTTCAGTTTTTCTGCCTGAAACTTGGTTTCTGGAAGTCGCAGTTTGCCTCAGAGGTGACCTGCAGTTATCACTTCTCTCTGTCTCAACTGGGCTCCCAGTCTTCATCTCAATTGGGCAGTTTCTGGAGGTTATCTTTCCTTTTGGACATGAGCCTCTGTAGGAAGCTGTTTCCAGTCCGCTATCTTGCCCCTCCTCTATATTCTCTTTTCTTAAGTCCTAAATAGGTGCTTCCCAAATCTGGTAAGCACAAAAATCACTTAGAAACCTTATTAAAAATATAGATTCCCAAGACCCACTTACCTGAAATGAATTCTTAAGGTGAAGTTTCAGGAATCATAGTCTAATAAGCTCCCTGGAGATCTTTGTGGTGAAATACTTCATGGCAAAAAAAGGGGGTATGAGATTTGTACACAGTGTATGAGGAACATCCCAGGTGATCTCATGAAACTGATCATTTTCTAACCTGCAGAAAAGCATTTAGGACTCACTGTTATGGATTCCCATAGCTTTCTGTCTCTTCAGGAACCTCTTTATAAGAATCAGCCACTCTCTTGGCACATTGGTCTCAATCGCCTCTTCTTCACAGATCCCGTGCCTCCACCTGTCGGTTGTTTCAAGAACATCACAGACCCTTCTTGCTACCCACTCCTCTTCAGTTCCTTTTGCTAACGTTATCTCTTTTTCTAATACTAGCCAGGAAGCAGCATATTCTCACTTCACATTCTTTCCTCTACCATTCTGATTTCCACCCCCCCAAAATTCAAGAAATGTATTTTTACAAAGTTCCTCAATAAGAGGTGGTAATCCCTTCATTTTAACCTGATGCCCAGAATTGAACTTTTCACCTTCTGCAGCCATGGCATACTGTCACCAGTATTCTATGCTATGTCTGTCTTTTTGTTTAATTTTGTCTTTTAAAACTTTTGGATCAATATGAGGGTACATGCAATTATGTTACATTGTTTGTATTTGTAAGACAAAGTTTGAGTTGCACTTGAATCCTTTTTGGTTTATTTTAAAACTTTTGTTGTATTTCCTTTGTACTCATTTCATTTCTACTCTTCTTACCTGCTCTAGGTATCAACCCACCATTTCTATATATCTCTATATATGCACACACAGACATACATATGTACATGTTACCATATGCAAATACATAGCAATTTGTATGTATAGTGTACATAAATGTTACTGTGTTATAAAAATGATATTTTTCTTTCTTTGTTCAAGGTATTTTTTGGTAAATGTCCATATTGTATATGTAAATCTATTTTATTTCTCATGACTTCTTAATATTATTCTATTCTGTGCAAATACCACAAGTTTATTTACTCATGAACTAATGGTGGACAGTTTTGTTATTTTTAATTATTTGCCAAATAGTCTTGTGATAAGCATCCTCAAATATGTATGCTTATGGTTCCTAAGAGAAAGTTTCTCTCAGGCTATAATTCTCAACCTTGACTATGTTTTAAAATCACCTGGCAAGTTCTAATGCCTAGAGACCTCACCCCTCCTTCATAGCCCATTCAATTGGTCTGGGGTGCGACTTATACATGAATGTATGTAATAATGTCTCAGATGATTCTAATGTGGAGAGGCCATTGAAAATCATTATCTTAAGATGTTGTGCTTCAAAGTGTTATTTATCAGCCAGCAATATAGACATCTCTTGGAACTTGTTATAAAGGAAAACACTCAGGTCACAACACAGACCTTTCAATTAGAATTTGCATTTTAACAAATCCTCAAGTGATTAATGCACACTAAACTTTGGACAGTACTGGTCCAGTTTATATATCCAGAAATGAAACTTTGGTGTCTTAACTTAGGTATATAAATATTTTATTTCACTAATGAGTTCCTCATTGCTCTCCAAAATGACTGCCGTAGTCTATCCTTTCACCAGTAGGACACAAACATACCCAATTTTAGTAGTTGATTTACCAGAAAATTATCTTTTAAAAATTTTTTAAACAGATGTATGCAGCTATATTTATATATAAAAATCTGCACATATTTAATATACACAAGTTGGTGAGTTTGGACATAGTCATACACCCATGAAACCATCATCATAAATCAAGATAATAATCATTCACCACCTCCAAAAGTTTATTTTTTGTGGGTTGGGTTTTTCTATTTTGTTTTGTTTGGGGTTTTTTGGGTGGTAAGAATACTTAACTTGAGATCTATCCTTTAAATGTTTAACTGCACAACATGCTATTGTTTACTACAAGCACAACAGTGTACAGCAGATCTCTTGAACTTATTCATCTTGTGCACCAGAAGCTTTTTATCCATTGAACACAATTCCCCATTTTCCCCTCCCACTGACACTTGGCAACCATCATCCAGCTTACTGCTTCTATGGGTTTGACTATTACAGATACCTCATGTAAGTGTAATCACACAATACTTGTTCTTTTGTGATGGGCTTATTTCTTCTCATAATATCTTCCAGGTTCATCCACATTGTTGCACATGGCATGTTCATGCATCCCTTTCATGATATCCAACACTACTGATAGGCAAAAAACAAATAAAATGGTCACAATGAGCACACAGCACTTGGGCCACAGGTTGGACATCCCTTGTATAGATAAATGCTACTGCCAATCTTGAATCAAGCAACTTGGTTAAAATTTTGTATCATATTAATAATTTTCTAATTTTCTCAGACTTACATAAAAAATAATCTTCAAATAATGACAATTTTATCTTCCATAGGCTTCCAATGTTCATGCTTCTTATTTCTTATTTATTGCATTGATCAGAATATCCAGAATTACACAGGGTGTCCATAAAGTTCATGTGCAATTTAAGTATAGAATAGAAAATGTACCTAAAGTTTTCTGTAATACACAGTGTAGATTTTTTAATAATCTCATCAAGGATTAATGCAAAACTCACCTTTCAGTCTAGCTGTATGAATACATGAATTTTATTTGTCCCATCTTTAGAATTTTATACTGTTGACAATCATCTTTAAAATTGGTTTTTATTTCATTCTCTACTAGTTTTCTTGCTCATTCATTAATTCAGTCATTCACTCACTTAACAGATATTTATTGAGGACTTCTTAATGTGCCAGATTCCTTCTTCCACCATCCACCACCTTTACATTCATTCTCTAGCTTCTTATATACTCTTTCTGGAAATATGTACTTCCATGGTCCTAACTGTGTCTACTATGGATGCCCAAATATACTTCCACACAGCCTATTATTGATCTTAGCTATCCTGATCATAAGACCTGTATCTCCATGAGGACACCTTACCCTGTCCCAAACTGCTTCTTTTACATTCTCCTCCATTGGGTTAACAGCACAGTCCATCACATAAGAATCATGTGAAATACATGTTTCTTCTTCCAAAAAGCCTTCCTTAATTTCTCCATGGGTTGTAGGACCTTTTTCTTTGGTTCCTTTGGTGTCCTGAATTTCTACATTTGATACCATAATGTGCTGCTGTGCCCACTCCTGCCACTGACTTGGGAACTCTCAGGAAAGCAGAAATGCCTCTTCCATCTTTGAGTCCCAGGGACTGGCAGCATTTGATCCCTGCCACTGTCTGAGGCAGCCATCATTCTCCCTTCCCTCTAATGGTTGCTACTATTACTTAAATTGTAATGGTTACTATTATTACTATTAAATAAACTCATTTACCAAAAGAAATATGAGAAGAAAAGGCATTTGAGTACATTAAACCATAGTTTCTAAAGAAAAGGAAGATGAAGAGGAAAGGTTTTAGCCAGGTTCAGTTTAAATCCTAAGGTAAGGGGACAAATTAAGCTTCCTATGCCTTCACTCTGCATACCTCTCTTTCCATCACCCCCATCTGTACTTTATTTTTCTAGTATATTTAAAATAAGCTTAAAATGTATTACTACTATTCTTCACTTATCAGCAAGCTGGAGGAAATGGGCTTGGAATAAAAGTCCAGGTTAAGGGCTGAACTTGGAAAAAAGAACAAAGAATTGTGCCATTGAACCACATTAAGAAAACTGACAAATTCTGTTTATATCCTTAGGCATCTCAAGAGGTCTGGGGTAAGGGGTCAAGGAAGTAGATGCATTGCTAAAACTGTAGGAGTTTGGAAGAGACATAAAGACATACAAAACTCTAATTTTTAGCATTAAAATGAATTTTGTCATAAATTACAATACTCTTTATTGAAACAGAAACACTATCTGATCATTTATGTATGTGTACCCCTGCCTAGAGTCTCTCCCAGAATCCTAGGGAAAAAAAATAAAAACCAAGGAGTGAAACCAGGAGTAGGTTTTGTTCCTTCTGGCAAATGCATTGAGGAAAGAGGAGAAAAGGAGAAACCTCAGAGGAAAAGCAAACACTTTGATCAGTGACATTTAGGAAAGTGATTAGGCAATGACATTAAACAAGTTCCAAGACCATTTTGAAGTGATGTCTGTGGGTACCTGTGCTGTTCAGGAAAATGAAGTTTGAGGTGAGAAAGAAAAAAAAAAGGCTTATTCTTAATTATAACCTGATGGTAATTGTAACAGAAAGTTCAGGAAATAGTTGGTTGTTTTTTTCCATCATCTGCCTTTTCTTTGTTAAAAAGACTTTCTTTTTACCCTAAGAAATATAAGGAAGGAAAAATATTTGATCAGAATAAGTGGAAGGTGTGGAGAGCAGGAAGATATTAAAGGTATTTTCTAGAGTGAAAATGTCCACCTCTAACATCTCCCTCTCCAAGCAGATCTGTCATAGTGAGTTCTTCATAATCTGTCTCATGAGTTTATCCAATCCTTCTTCAACTGTCCAAAGTCATTGTGCAGAAGATAGTTCCTGCTACTTGCAGCTAGAGTGAAACATCCTGAGCAAACAATGCCTTGTTAGTAAAAGTCAGATAAATCTCCCTTTTTCTAGCATCACTGCCTCATTGCCCCTGCCTCTCCCCTGCTGGCTCTTAGCTGACTTCCCTGGTACCCAACCTTCTTCCACCCAGGACTCGGGATATATTATTGTTTCTTCTACCTTGGCTATCATATTACTTAAAGAAGGAGGGGCCTCTCCCATTTTCAACATGGGGCTTTCAGGATTTCCCTACACCTCTAAATCCAGTTAGCAGATATGTGAAAAGTTTTTTTTTTCAGTTTTTGGCCAGGGCCAGGTTTGAACCCACCACCTCTGGTATATGGGGCCAGTGCTCTACTTCTTGAGCCACAGTGGCTGCCCTATGTGAAAAGTTTTTATAAGGCAAGGATGTGGTTGCTAAAATCATCTACTTTCATATTTCACTTGCCAGCCCCATGGACATACCTTGCTGCAAAGGAAGCTGGGAAAGATAGTCTAACCATAAGGTCAGGAGAAAAAGGAAACACATCTGGTTAATAGTTGGCCAGACTTTGCAGCATTACTCATTCTAGTTTTCAGCTTAGCTCCTCACTTGATGTTTGCTTTCTGATGATCCACTTGGCATAATTCAGCAAAGTCTTGTTATTTGCAACAACCTCTGGCAGGTTCAGTCTAACTCTGAGTGATAAACTTTAATTCCCAGGCTTCTCAAACTCCTCATGGCAAGAGGTAAAAGGATAGGAGGAATTAGGGTGAGTGGTGGGGATACCAGGCCTGCCAGCCTCGCAATCTTCCCAGAAGAATTATGCAGACACCTCAACCCCTCAATGTCAGAGAAATGTGGGGATCACTCCTTGAACAGGAGCCAAGGACTCAAATATTTAAAACTTAAGTGAAGAGTAAAATGTAGATCTATGGATGGCCTGTGTTTGGTTGTGAACTCATGTTTGTGTGCTTTTTAATTCTAGGTTATGGAGCAATTTGAAAATAAGATTGTTGCCAGTAGTTTCTGCCAAGAAATTTTCAGTCATTTACCTTCATCTATCAACAATGAGAGGAGAGAAAACTCTGCTCCTTACATTTATTTGTTTAATCAATTGGAACCACATAGATCTTTATAGAGATTGTCTTAATGTAAATCACCCACATGGTTCAGCATGACTAAATACCTTCCAGCCAAAGTCCAAATTCAACATGATTCTTAAGCTGAAATTATGACAAAATACACTCTTCATGTATCCCTAGTTGGATTGTAGGATTTCTTAATAGTGGTTGTTGACATTTTGGGCCCCTTAATGCCCTTCCCCTGCAGGGAAGAAGTAGTCCCATACAATGCAGAATATGTAGCATATCCTAGACTTCTACCTACCAGGAGTAGTGCCCTTAGGGTACTAGGAGTATCCCCTCCAAAAGTTTTGACAATAAAAAACGTCTTCAGATGTTATCAAACGTCTGCTGGGAGGAATAAAAAATTCTCTTTAGCTGAAAACCATTTAGTTGGAGAGAGGTTCAACTTGGTCTTCTATTAAAAAAAAAATTCCAAATATGTGTACTTTCCTAGCCTATTTCCAAAATATATATTTATTTATAGGCCTCAGAGCAGTGTATAAATGTTACATAAATACCTATGGACTGATTTTAATTGGTTAATTACCCATTTATTCCAATGTTCAATAAAATTAAGGAAAATAAATGTATGGATGAGCTGGTCAGAGAAGAATGGCATTATCCTATAGAAAACTACAATAAGTCGGGAATAAGAGAACTGATGCACAATATAAGCACCTCATATTCATCAAGCATACTTTAATATAAAAATATGTATTGTTTAAACCTGTAGAGATTCCAATCATTAACATTTAGGTACCTAAACTAAATGCTCCTTGATCTGTAAAATGAACCATAATGATCTGAACAATATGATATCTTTTAGCTTGATAATAGTTAGAGACTGTAACACTCTCTGTCAGTACTGGATAGATCCTTCAAGCACAAAACTAAACAAAGAAGTAATCACAACACTAGAAAAATGGACCTAACAGACATATGTAGAACATTTCATCCTAATAAAACTGAGTACACATTCTTCTCATTAGCACGTGGTTCTCCATCATTCTCCAAAATTGATCATATCTTAGGGCACAAATCTAACCTCAACAAATTCAAAAGGATAGAAATTATTCTTTATATCTTCTTGGACCATCATGGAATAAAAGTTGAACTCAACAACAGAAATCTTCATTCCCAAATAAAGTCATGGAAACTAAATAACCTTATGCTGAATGACAACTAGGTGAAGGATAATATTAAGAAGGAAATCTTTAGATTTCTTGAAAAAAATGATAATGAAGCCACAAGCTATCAAAACCTGCGGGATCTTTCAAAGGCAGCCCTAAGACGGAAATTTATAGCATTAGAGAGCAATTCAACAACCTAATGGGCCATATCAAGTAACTGGAAAAAGAAGAACAATCTAACCCCAACATAGCAGAAAAAAAATAACAAAAATTGGAGCATAATTAAATGAAATGAAAAACACAAGAATCATTCATAAGATCAGTGAATCAAAGAGTTGGTTCTTTGAAAAGATTAATAAAATTGATAAACTCTTGGCAGGACTAACCTAAAGCATAAGAGTAAGATCTCTAATAACTTCAATCAGAAACGAAAAGGAGGAAATTATAACAGATACCACAGAAATAACAAACAGATAGCAATGATTATCCTACAAAAAACTCTATTCTCAGAACTATGAAAAAGTAGAGGAAATGGACCAGTACCTGGAAGCACACTACCTTCCTGAACTCAACCAGAAAGATTTAGAAATTTTGAATAGACCTGTATCTTGCATTGAAATAGCATCAATTATACAAAATCTCCCAAAAAGGAAAAGCTCTGGACAAGATGACTTCACACCAGAATTCTACCAAACCTTCAAAGAGGAACTAGTTCCTATATTACATAATCAATTCCAAAACACAGAAAAGGAAGGAATCCTCCCCCAACACATTTTATGAAGTAAATATCACCCTGATTCTAAAAAAAGGAAAAGATCCAACAAACAAGAAAAACTATAGGCCAATATCATCAATAAATATTGATTCAAAAATATTCAATAAGATCCTAGCAAATAAAATATAGTGATACATTAAGAAAATTATACATCATGGTCAAGTAGGTTTTATCCCAGGGATACGAGTTTGGTTAAAAATCTATAAATCCATAAATTACCACATAATAAAATAAAAATAAAGACTATATGATTCTCTCAATTGATGCAGAAAAAGGCTTTTGACGAAATCCAGTATCTTTTTTCTGACAAGAATACTTAAGATAATAGGCATAGGAGAGACATTTCTTACACTGAGAGAGGTCATCCACAGCAAACCCACAGCCAATACCATATTGAATGGAGTAAAATCACTTCTACTTAGAACTGGACAAAGATACCCACTCTCACCACTGCTATTCAACATAGTGCTGGAAGTCCTAGCCATTGCAATCAGGCAAGAGAAGAAGATCAAGGGTATTCAAATGGGGACAAAGAGATCAAACTCTTACTCTTCATAGATCACAAGATCTTAGACTTAGAAAACCCCAGGGACTCAACTACAAAGCTCCTAGAAGTTATCAAGGAATATAGCAGCATCTCAGGATACAAAATAATCACCCACTAATGAGAAGCCTTTATATATGCCAATACAAGTCAAGCTGAGAATAAAACCAAAAACACAATACCTTTCACTAAGGTAGCTCTAGAGAAAATGAAATATCTGGGAATATAGCTAACAAGATGTGAAAGATCTCTATAAATAGAACTATGAAACCCTGAGAAAAGAAATATTAGAAGATGGCCCAATGCAGCCGCTCACACCTGTAATCCTAGCACTCTGGAGGCCGAAGTGGGTGGATTTCTTGAGCTCACAGGTTTGAGATTGGCCTGAGCAAAAGCAAGACCCTGTCTCTACTAAAAATAGAAAAACTGAGGCAAGAGGATTGAGTGAGCCCAAGTGTTGAAAGTTGCTGTGAGCTATGCCCCAGGACTCTACCCAGGGCAACAGCTTGAGACTTTGTCTCAAAAAAAAAAAAAAAAAAAGGAAAGAAAAGAAAAGAAATAGCAGAAGATGTCAACAGATGGAAGAAAATACAATGCTTGTGGCTGGGAAGAATTGACATTGTTAAAATGTCCATAGTGCCCAAAACAATCTACAGATTTAAAGTGATTCCCATCAAAACACCAATTTCATACTTATAGAACTTGAACAAATAGTACTTCATTTCATATGGAATCAGAAAAAAAAAAAAACCCTGAATAGCAAATGCAATTCTTAGAAATAAAAGCAAATCTGGAGACATCATGTTGCCAGACTTCAGGTTATCCTACAAGTCTATAATGATCAAAACAGCATGGTACTGGCACAAAAAAAGAGATATAGATCTATGGAATAGAGTAGAGAACCTAGCAATGAACTCAGCATTGGTACATAGTACCATCTGATCTTTGATTAAACCAAACAAAAATATACACTGGGAAAAAGAATCCCTATTTAATAAATGGTGCTGGGAAAACTGGTTAGCCCCATGTAGAAGAGTGAAATCGAACACTCATCTCTCGTCATGTCAATGACAAAAATTGACCCTTCATAGATAAAAGATTTAAATTTAAGACACAAAACAATAAAAATTCTAGAAGAGAGTGTGAAGAAAATGCTTGACAAAATTGGCCTTAGAAAAGATTTTATGAAGAAGACCCCTTTGGCAATTGCAGCAACACCAAAAGATAAATAAATGGGATTAGATCAAGCTAAAAAGCTTCTGCACAGCTAAGGGTACCACAACTAAAGCAAACAGACTGCCTTCAAAATGGCAGAAGATATTTGCAGGCTATGAATCTGATAAAAGGCTGATAACTAAAATCTAAAGAGAACTCAAAGTAATCAACAAGCATAAACAACCCCCATTTATAAGTAGGCAGAAGAATTGAACAGAAACTTCTCTGAAGATGACAGACAAGTAGCCAAAAAACACATGAAAAAATGTTCATCATCCCTGATCATCAGAGAAATGCAAATCAAAACCACTCTGAGATTATCACCTAAGGTCAGTGATATTAGCTCACATCACAAAGTCCTGAATCTGCAGAAGCTGGTGCGATTGTGAAGAGAAGGGAACACTTTTGCACTGCTGGTGGGATTGCAAACTAATACAACCTCTATGGAAAGAAGTATGGAGAATTCTCAAAGTAAAAGACCAACTTCCATCTGATCCTGCAGTCCCATTAGTAGGTATTTACTCAGAAGAACAAAAATCATTTTACGATAAGGACATTTGCACCAGAATGTTTATTACAGCTCTAGTCACAATTACCAAGACATGGAAGGAACCCAAGTGAATGGATTAACAAACTGAGCTGTATGTATGCCCAGGAGTATTATTCAGTGATAAGAAAAGATGGAGACTTTTTTTTTTTTTTTGGCCAGGGCTGGGTTTGAACCCACCACCTCTGGCATATGGGGCTGGTGCCCTACTCCTTGTGCCATAGGCGCTGCCCCAAAGATGGAGACTTTATAGCATTTTTGTTTACCTGGATGGAGTTGAAACACATTTTTCTTAGTAAAGTATCTCAAGAATGGAAAAAAAATGTATCCAATGTACTCCATACTAATATGAAACCAATATATAAACAAACACATTCCCACATGAAAGAAAAAACACAAGTATAATATAGCAAGGGGAGGAGGATGATTGGTGGGATTTCACTTAATGTGCACAATGTGAGGGTGTTCAGAACACACACGCACCCCTCCCCAGTGAAGGGCTCAACTACAACTTGAGCTTTACCTTAGAATTGAAAACAAAGTAATTTAAATATTTGTACCTGCATACTGATCTAAAATAAGTAAAAGAAAGAAATGTACATTAGAAAAAAAAAATTGTAGCTATCCTTCCAAGTAAACAATAAGTAAATACTAATTGATTTTTGAACCAACTACTGAAGACAATACACCAGGTTTTCAGATAAGGGAACTGATCTTCTGAGTGGTTAAGTAATTTTTTCAAAGTTTCCAGACCAAAAGTAACAAATCTATGGTTAAACTCACCTATCTTATCTTTAAACTCATATTCTTTCCACAATAGCTCTCAGCTGTGAACTCTCCTGCTGCCCCTACTACTGTCTCAAAATGAACAAAAATCCTGGGATCCTGATCCGCAGTACAGCTGCAAGAGGAAGCCCTTAGTGTGTCAGGGCCCACTAAAGACACTGCAAGTTTGCATTAAGCCAACCCTAGAATTCTCTCCAGTAGATATAGGGAAACTGTGATAGAGTAGACCCAATGAAAAGGAAAAAGAGAGCCATTGTTGTCAAGAGTAGTTGGAGGCTTTAACCAAATACACTGTAATTAATTCTACGAAGATATAAATAGACAACCAATAGACACAAATGGCTCCCAGAGACATTTCTGATCAGGGTCCCCTCTTTCAGTGTTGCTGTTTTCCAAAATGTCCCAGTAATGTGCAATCTAAATAAAGATGTCATCACCTCTCCATCTTGATTAACCATATCTGCACAGCTCTGCAGCTACACAGTTCTCAAAATGGCTGGGAATTTGGACATAGTCATTGATGGCCTACTCCAAACAGATGACACCCTTGGGATTGTTCTCATTCATAATATCCTTGGAACCTGTTGCTGGGCTATCTATTGGTATATGGCAAAAGTGAAAATATGCAGTGAGTGGCAAATAAACATAGGAAAAGTTGGTCTCCATCTTGTATCAGCAAGGAAATGCAAATTAAGACAACAGTGAAATACCACCTTATACTTATTATAATGGCCAAAGTCCAGAACATTAATAACAATGAAGGCTGGTGAGAATGTGGGGTAATGTGATCCCTCCCTCATGCATTGATGGTAGAAATGTACATAGTACAGCCACTCTGGAAGATAGTTTGGTAGTTTCTCATAAAATGAAATGTACTCTTACCATACAATTGAACAATCACACTCCTTGGTATTTATTCAACCAAGTTGAAAAGTATATCCACACAAAAACCCGCACACAGATAATTATAGCAGTTTTCTTCATAATTTCCCAAACTCAGGAGCAACTGAGATGTCTTTTAGTGGGATGAATGGATGAACTGTTATATCTAGTCAATGGAATATTATTCAGCAATAGAAAGGAATGAGCTATCAAGCCACAAAAAGACATGGAGGAAACTTGAATGCATGTCACTAAGTGAAAGAAGCCAGTCTGAAAAGGCATACTACAAAGCTCCAACTCTATGACATTCTGGAAAGGCAAAACTATGGAGAAAGTAAAAAGATCAGTGGTTATCAGGGGTTAGTGGGGTCGGGGGAGAGAATGAATAGGCAGAGCACAGAAGATTTAGGGCTGTGAAAATATTCTGAATAATATTTTAAAGGTAGATACATGTCATAAATTTGTCCACAGCCACAGAATGTACAATGCCAAGCATGAACCCTAAACTATGGATTTTAGGTGATATGGTGCATCAGTATTGGCTCATCAACTGTAACAAATGCATCACTCTGGTGGAGGCTATTGCTAATGGAGGATGCTGTGCATGTATGGGAATAGGGATTGTGTGGGAATTCTCTACCTCTCTCTCAATTTTTCTGTGAATCTAAAACCACTCTGAAAAAATAGTCTATTAAAAAACACGCAGTGAGAACAACAGACAATATAGGAGGAGATATTTGTCAGTCATTGGGATAGGTGCTGAGAGGGAGAAACATAATCATAAACAAAATATAATCTCACTCTTCAAGCAGAAGTTTATTACCTATTTGGTAAATACAGCATATTTACACAGGAAGGGGATATTGAAACACATGAAGAATATTGTGATAGTTTGGATTTTGGGTCAGCACATATTCATTCTCTTTCTCACACTGTGTGTAGAGTAGACTTCCCTGCCCAGTTGATTTTGGGCATAGCCGTAGAACTCGCTCTGGCCATAAAATATTTGTGAATGTGATTTGAATAGAAGGCTGCAAAGTGCTCAATTGTTTGGCTTGGTTTTTTTCACACTCCAATGGTCTGCCAGGAAAATATGCTGTGGGTAACAGCTGCCCTTTAACATACACGGAGCTGATGTGAGCCCAGTTCATCACCAGGAGCCAATCTCAGCTGGCCTTCAGCATGCAGGAGAGCTGCTCAGCTGAGCCCTGCCTAATGGATTGAGCCACTATTGTACTGTGGACTCTGGAGCATGATAACAAATGCTTACTGCTCAAGCATTAGAATTATCTTCTATTTTTATTTATAAATATTACTTGTCTATTTTTTGAGACTTTGGAAAAAATGTAAAAAAATTTACATAAATCAAAAAAGAAAACAAAGTACATATTATACATACTTGTCAGTTAGCAGAGCACTCACTTTACTCTTAGTATAGCACCATTTTTTTCCTTATTACTATGATTATTAACAAACCATTCCCCCAATTAATTCAACTTGAATCTTTCCCAAAAATCAAAAGAATGAGATTGTCTGTAAAGTCTAGACTCTGGTTCTATTCTTAACAAAATTTTAAGAAATTTGTAACTTTATCCTTTCTTTATAACATGGAAAATGCTTTTGAAAAATTATATTGCTCTTACATATTTTCAGGTTGACACCTAAAGATTTATAAGATATATATGCTTACAAAGGATATAATTTATGGATGATTGTAAATGGTGACAATTTTACATAAAATAGTTACATTGCTCTTTTTTTTTTTAACCACATTAAAGGCTTTATTTAAATACATGATGTCATTTTTTTTAAATTATTTTTTATTGAGTCATAGCTGTGTACAATAATTCAGTCATGGAGTACAGTGTGCGGGCTTCACATACAATTGGAGATATTTTTATCAACCTGATTGATATAACATTCATGATATTTAAGAACACCTAATAGAATATAAATACCAGAGTGATCTGAGGCCTATAATAATTAAAATAAACTTACAAACTCCTACCTAACAGTTGAAAGACATACATTGTCCATTTTTCTCATCTAAATAACTTCAATTCTACATGTATGACAAAATTTTATGTCAATGATGTATTACATATGAATATCTTTAACTGAAAATCTCAGCATACTTCACTGAGAACAAAACTATATTAGTTAGATTATATTTTTAAACTTTCTTATAATCATAAATCCCTAAATGGTAAATTTCCTTTGAATTAAGTTATGGCAATTGAGCAAAAGGTTGTTTTTTAAATTTTAGAAAACTATCTATATGCACAAAATGTGCTATATTGTTAATGTACCCCTTCAGGAGAAGAAACAAGGTAGAAGAAATGTATCACAAGGCTTGAATATAAATAAACTTATTAACATTTAAAAAAATGCTTACTGCTTTAAGCCACTGATTTTTGCGTTGGTTTTTTACACAGCAATTACACACCAACATAAACACTAAACAAGGAGCACCTAATAATACAGGACTGTAGACTATATATAGTCTCTAATATTATATAGTCTATATATAAATATATTAGATACTATATATGTAGTCTCTATATAGACCATATATATATATATATATATATATATATATCTATATATATATTTTTTTTTTTTTTTTTTTTTATAAAAT
>CAUYRH010087382.1:0-79114 GCA_963574655.1 Perodicticus potto
TTTTACTTAGATTCTTTGGATCTTCATTTTGATAATACTATACTGAAAATGTCTGTTTACATGTATGTGTTTAAAATGATATTGAAATATGTCAGAAGTTTGTTGGCTAGTTTAGGATAATCAGCTTCAGACTTAAGTACAATTACCAGCGAGGTAGGGGAATGCTAATGTTTAAGGCTGTCCTTTGATAACTGTCAAACTAGCAGGTTCATTTGAAGATAAGTTTCAGACAGCATTGGGTACTGTTGAAAGAGTGTTTCTTCACCTCACATTTATTTGTGTTTATTACCACACGTAGTGCTCACTGAGTGTGGCAGGGGCTATGTACAAAGGCTGGATTCTCACAAGACACCTGCTTGCAATGTGCCCACACTCCTGTCTACATATTTCACGGTTGACTGTGGTGCGTGATGACGCCCTTCTCCTGCTAACCTTCCCCTCTGTCACTGAGAAGCTTTCATCCCTCCAGCGTGGGATGTGATTGTTGTCACAGCTGTAAGCGTGCATCCTGGTGTCACGTCACAGTCTGTAGTGACAACCTGGCCACCTGGAAGGTCTGTGTTGAGGAGGCTGCTCTCTGAAACACATACTCGAAGTTAGTAAGTTCTCAGAAAACTTGAAGGCTCTTGAGAAGATGTGTGAAAATGACATCCCGAAAATTCTGCTCCCAATGCTAATGTCACGAGCCTTTTTGTTAAGGGTGATAAATTCCAGAGGACAGTAGAGGAATTTCTGGTGTGCTCAACAGTTGCTGGTGGTTTCCATTATGGGGAGGGATGGGGAGCGGATGGGGGGCTCCTATACCCTCCCTCGTGGGCACACCAACTGTATGTAGGTCAGCCTTCCTTCTCCTCCTTCAGGGGGGGACATGCAGCTGCTGTTTCTCTTTCATGGACAAACAAATATAAAAGACCTCAGAGTTTGAGTTCTCATCCCACCCAACCTACCAGTCTATCAAAGAGGACAGAAACGGCGGTAGCAGAGGGCTTATTCAGGGACTTCACAAATCATATAAGGAGGCCGGGTGCGGTGGCTCACATCTGCAATCCCAGCACTCTGGGGGTCCAAGACAGGCAGATAACCTGAGCTCAGGAATTAGAGACCAGCCTGAGCAAGAGCAAGACCCCATCTCTATAAAAAAAAAAAAAAATTAGCTGTGCATTGTGGCGGGCGCCTGTAGTCCCAGCTACTCAGGAGGCTGAGGCAAGAGAATCACTTGAGCCCAAGAGTTTGAGGTTGCTGTGAGCTATGGTGCCACGGCACTCGACTGAGAGTGACAAAGTGAGACTCTGTCTCAACAAAAAGAAAAAAGAATGATAAAGGTATTTCGAGTAAAGTGGCAAACTCAAAAATTGGGAGAGAAAGTATTTAGGTGGTGGTTTGAGGGTTAGTACAGACCAAAAGGACTTGGCTAATGTGAGATGTGACACAAACACTTATTTTAAAACAGGGAGTGAGATGTTCAAATATTTTTTTAAATGAGCAACCTAAATGCACATGAGTGGAAGTTTGTTTAAACATCTCTGTAACGGAATTCCAGGGAGACTCTGAAAATGATGCTGTAGATTAGAATATATACTGACACAGGGGATGGCTGTGGTTGTAATCTAACATTTCTATTACGAAAAATGTCAAATACACAGAAAAGTTGAAGGGTGAGAACGTGGCGTGCTCTCCACCTGGATTCCATTATTTTGCTTTACATGATGCATCATTAAGTGGAAACAAATGGATGCGATCTCTTCTGAGAAAACAAACTTCCACAGTATGCAGAGCATAAAATCTGGAAAGACAGATACCTTTGCAGTCTTCTGCATTTTTCAAATGCCTAAGCATGGGTTCATTTTGCAACCAGAAGGAAGAGTTATGTGAAAAGCAAAGAGGAGGTTTGAAGAAGGCAGAAGTCTGGGTGTCCTTCTTGGTGGGGTAGGTGCAGCTGGGTGGAGGTGACGCTGGAGACAGCAATGTCAGGTCAGAGCCCAGAACCTTCCAGCCCGCTGGAAGGCACTGGTGGAGACAGGAGTAGGGAATGGGGAATGGCCTGCAGCTGCTTTGGGGAGCCCCCAGCCGTTTCAGGCTTCTGGACACAGATAAGCAGTTTGGGTCAGCACATTCATGACAATGTCCTTCTGTAAGGACTTAGTATTTAGTGCTAGGCCTTAGCATTTAGTACTATGACTTAGTACTCACCTCAGTTTGCAGGCATGGATTCCTGCTTCCTCTTAAATACGTTAAGATTTGTTGAAATCAATACTTATTTTAATGCTTAGATTGTCTCTTTTTGTATTTCAGATTGATATGCGGGTACAAATGATTAGGTTACGATGTTTGCGTTTGTTAGGTAGCGTCCCTGCTGTAGTTGGGAGATGTGCCATGCACCCCCACATTGTGCCCATTAGGTGAGAGTTCACCCATCTCCCTCCCTAAGCCCTCCTCCTCCTCGCTCCTTCCTCCTACCCCCAACTTAAATTGAATTGAGCCTTTCATGTGGGCGTGTGTTAAATCATCTACTGGCTTCATATTAGTATCGAGTACATTGGGTACTTGCTTTCCATTCTTGTGATGCTTCACTAAGAAGAATGTGTTTCACCTCCATCCAGGTCAGATTGTCTTGTTTGGTCAATGGGAAGCTCTTCGAGGAGGCATCTGTGTCCTCTTAACTCTTTTCATCATTCCTTAGCCCTTCCCTATTTTGTGGCATGACAAGAAACTTCTGCTTCACGTACCTTCCCTATCTCAGGACTGGAATTAGCCATTTCTCCCAGGATCCTTGCTTTTTCCTGGCAGAGTCCTATTTAGAATTGCAGACCTGGTATTGGTAGTCACTATAACTGGGGCGCCATGGCACCCTGGGAGGAGGAGGGTGTAGCTGTGTATGCTGTTAGATTGATGTTTAGTTTTCTATCTGTCTGTGTATATCTGTAGAGCTCAACCCAGTAAACCCCAGCAGGTTGATACCAGCAATCTGTACATCTGCAACTCCCTTCACCTGCAGTGAAGGGCCCATTTCCCGCGCCATCCACCCCTTCCTTATTGTACCGTCTCCCCTTATGTAACCATCTCCCCACCTCGCCAACTGCCCGCGGGGCCCTAGTACATTGGCCACAGCGCTGCACCGCTGTCTGCTCTTGGCCCTGACCGCACTGGCCTCCCTGGGCAAGTTCCCTTCTCTGTGTGTCTCTCTCCTGTGCTGATAGTAGTTTGCTCTCTGGGGTCACACTACCGCTGCGTCCAGACACAGACACACACAGACACATACAGAGACACAGGGACTGGAATACGCCTCTGAAACCCCCTCCTCCCAGCATTCCTGGGTGTACATTATCGTTATTCCCAATTTACAGAGGAAGAAACTGAGACCCAGAAAAGCCCAAGGTCTTGCAGAAGGTCACACAGGTGGGAGGTGGGGGAGTCGGATCAGGCAGACTCGGCCTGGTGAAGCTCCGGCCACCTCCTGTGCTGCCTTCAGGGGTTCCTGACACTAAGAAATACTAGTCTGGCCCCTCTGAGTTCAGCATGACGTTTTTGGCCCCTGTTTTCCCACATGGTCTCTAGGTCCACTGTCGTGAATCACCTGCTGGGTGGGAGGGTGCCAGACTCAGAGGCTCCTGCTGCCCTCTCTAACAAGCTCCTCCCTTCCGCTCACCCCTCTGTCTCCCTGCCAGGAGGGCTCTTCCTCCCACGCCCCCTTCCCCTGCTCTCTGAGAAGCCTCTGCTCGCCTCCCTCTGGGCTCTGTCCTCAGGTTTGCTTAGGACTTTCTCCCTTTCAATCAGCAATTCACGTTTGTCCAAGATTCAGGAAGCTACAAAACGTGTCCATTGAAGAGCCTGCCCCTGTCTCTGGCCACCTGGTTCCAGCCCTGAAGGAACCCGAGGCCCTGGCGCTTGTGGATTCTGCCACCTATGAGCATAGGCTAACTCACTCAGTGTCCTGCCGCCCTTTCTGTTTCCCATTCTACCTATTGTTAGCGGCACCACCACTTGGAAAGCGTCCTCTGTAACTGAACACAGGCATGCGCTGTGACCCAGCAGTTCCACTCGGGGTACGTCTGAGGGTTTGTGTCCGGCAGATGACTTCCATGTGCACAGTCACACCAGCGCTATTATAATAGCCCAACCTAGACACGGCCTCAATGTGGGCCATATGCTCATAGTTTTTTTTTTTAAAGGGGGGGAATATATCCAGGCAGTAGAACTTAGGATGCTACCAAGCAACGGAAGAGACTGGATTACGGTTGTTAATGGAAAAGGATAAGTGACCGTCGTAGCCTCTTCTCCAAGTGTTTTCAAGCATGGGGGGATGACACATCATGACTGGATTTACATGCTTCCGGGTCACCTGAGGGACCATATGAAAAGTGACTTGGGTGTAGTTATGGCAAGATCAAGGCCAGCCAGGGGAGCAGGTGCTGAACCCCCAGGACAGCCTTTACCTGTGGTGTGGAAAAGACTCCAGCACTTATTGGACACAATGGAACCAGAGCTTGAGAATGAAAAAGGGAATACGTCTTAGTGTGTAACGCGTGAAAAATGTAACTTGATGGAAGCCTGAAATGACAGAAGAGCATGTGTGACCGCTGCTGTGCTGCCGGGAACAGGCAGCCGGCCAAACTACCCTCAACACACCGGGCTTTGGGGAGGAGGCCAGCCTTCCAGCTAAAGGAAGACGGTGGCCAATACCTCTCCACCCACCCCTTCCCAGTTCCCAACAACCTGCTAGAAAAGGAAAAGATGATTATCACATCCTGAGTCTCAGACTACTGGGAATCACATTGCAAAAATATTAACATGTCTCTGATTCCGAGGGCTCCTCTGTGTCAGCACAGCCTCTCAAAGCCTCTGTGTGTTTCATGCGGCTTCTTTCCAGGAAGAAGTGGTTCTCAACACAGCACACTCAGACTCCCTGAATTTGCTGTGTCCCCCACCCCTTTTCTCGGGTTATTTAAAATGTCTCATAGAGGCAGGGCTCAGTGGCTCATGCCTGTAATCCTAGCACTCTGGGAGGCCGAGGCAGGTGGATTGCCTGAGCTCACAGGTTCGAGACCAGCCTGAAGCCAGAGAGAGACCTTATTTCTAAAAATAGCCAGGTGTTGTGGTGGGCGCCTGTAGTCCCAGCAACTTGGGAGGTTGAGGCAAGAGAATTGCTTGAGCCCAAGAGTTTGAGGTTGTTGTGACATATGACGCCTTGGCACTCTACTGAGGGTAACGAAGTAAAACTCTGTCTCAAAAAACAAACAAATAGTCTCATAGAAGCAGGCTACCATACAGCTGGCCATCAGCAGGAGGCACTCTCTGAAATGTGCCTTGTACGTAACTGAGCATCCCAGAAGTTCAAGGTTCAGGATTCTCAAATGGGTACTGTCGCCTTACTCTATCAGTTAAATACGTTTGCTTAAAAACAAAGACATCTGTATTAACCGATGACTGGAAGTGACCCAAATGTCCACCCGCAGTAGAATGGCTAATCGGAATGCCAAGCAGCCACGGGAAGAGTCAACTATTGCTACATGCACATCTTGCGTGGACCAAAAGAAATCAGACACAAAAGAGCGTATATCGTGTGTTGCATTTCTATAAGGTTCAAACCCTGGCAAGCGTAATCACTGGCGATAGGAATCCTGAGAGCAGGATTACCTTCAGTCCAGTGGGTAGCACAAGACAGTATTTGGGGGCGATAGTGTCTATTTCTTGATTTGGAGGCTGGTTTCGTGAGTTGGACACTCACATACACATTCTGTATGTATGTTACACTTTAAAAAAGATGTGTCAGTGCAAAACTTCAATTTGGTTAACCACGGTCCTGTCCTCCCTACAGATTGATGAAGCATGTGAGCTGAAAGCCATCGAAAAAGAGAAGAAGGTGGCAGCTCTGCCCCCCAAGGAAGCGTGCAAGTGCCACAAAGAGGATTTGGCCAAAGCACTTTGCGTAAGCATGGAGTTCGCATCT
The DNA here is from genome assembly GCA_963574655.1 of Perodicticus potto. Classification (NCBI taxonomy): domain Eukaryota; kingdom Metazoa; phylum Chordata; class Mammalia; order Primates; family Lorisidae; genus Perodicticus; species Perodicticus potto. Next base: position 5,948 of record CAUYRH010087382.1, read on the forward strand.
GATGTGACTATTATACACTTTTTAGATTTAAAAGAAAGCCACACGAAGCCCTGAGGCTGCTTTGAAATTCTGAGTTATTATACATCTTTGTCGTCAACGTTGGAAAGTGTCCCTGTATACTGAGTGTAGAACATCAGCACTGTTGTCAACACTGGGGGTCCATACAGTTGATGTGCAATTGAAAACAGACGACTATTTCACACTGCACGTGAACTTTACGGACACCCCGTAGTGCTAACCCCCAGGAAGCCCTTACCGGACGACCCCGTCCTTCCACCACTTGCGAGCATTATTTCTAGGCTCTTACTTGCAGGCAAAACACAGGCGCCTGGAGAATGATGTAACTGACACAGGTTGGAAGCGGCACAGCCCTGGGTGGGGCAGCCCCCTGTGAGAGCTTTTCATTTTCTTTACTTAGAAAACTGAGCAAACACAATGGGGCGCAAGTGTGTGTGTACACGCTCATCACAGGCCTCACTTTGGGAACGCAAATAAAAATCCGCCAGTCAAAGAGCGCACTCTACAATTTCAAGGAAGTTGGATAGTGATGATTCATGCCCGTCTTTTCTTAAGAATAATCCGAAAGTCTGTTTAAATTCAAGTCCTGCCTATTTTTATTTGGAGAAGGGGAGGGAATATATTTTTCTCTATTAAGAAAATGAACTGGATTTTTTCCTCCTATTCAATCTAGAAATTCATTCAGCTCTCCCGGTCACCTCTACCACCAACTACAGCTCTCCTGTTATTGAGCTTTTAAAAACAAGGATGCCTTTGTTGTAACCAAAATAACAAAAGTTTCCTTCTATTATTATTGGCCCAAATTAGCTGTGTTTAATGAATTTGTTAATGGAAAGAGTTTGGAATAGTGTTTGGCACAATGAATACACAATGTAATAGTTTTAGTTACTATTTTTTCATAGGACAGGACTTTTATGCATTTTTAAAAATTTTTTGATTGTGGTAAAACAAACCACATAAAATTTCCTATTTTAATCAGTTTTAAGCGTACATTTCAGCAGTGTGTTGAGAACACATTATTGTACGACCGTCAGCGTTACCCATCTCTGGAATTCTTTTCATCCTACAAAACTGAACCTCTGTCTCCAGGAAACACTAACTCTCCATCCCCTCCCCACAGCCCTTCATAGGCCCTCTTTCTACTTTCTGTCCCTCTGAATTTGACTACTCTGGGGACCTCATATAAGTGGCATCATATAGAATTTGTCTTTTTGTGACAAGCTTATTTCATTTCAACCTCAAAACACAACTTTCAGGTTCATCTATGTTGTAGCCTGTTTCAGAATTTCTGCATTTTAAGGTTAAACAATATTGTATTGCAGGAATCTGCCACATTTCATTCATCTATGGACAGTTAGGTTGGTTGCTTCCACCATTTGGCTATTGTGAGCCATGCTGTTATGAACATGGGTGTGCAAATGTCTCTTTAAGACTCACTTTCAATTCTTTTGAGTCTGTACCCAAAAGTGGAATTGTTAGATCACATGATAATTCTATTTTTAAGTTTTGAGGAACTTCCATACTGTTTTCCATAGCCACTATACCATTGTACAGTCTCAAGGCCTATTTTTTTTTAAATAAAAATGTCTTTCTGCACTTGTGGAATTCCATACTGTAATACCATATGTTGAAATTTAGGCCCAGAGTCATCTTCTCCGTGCTAATTAAGGGGCAATAGTGGTGACCTAACTATGTATTTCCCTTCTCTCTCTGTACCTTCTGCTTGGGGCCTTGAAGCAGTTCCCTACCCTTGTGGGCAAGCCCATGTTTCTAGGCCATCCTAGTGAAGCAGCTGGCTTCCAGGGTGGGAATCTGTGACCCGGGTTCCTCAGTTCTTGGGGGGCCCATCAGTGAGCTTGTGCTTGGCTGGCTCCCCACAGGTGGACTTACAGACGGGGCTGTCAGAGTTCTCGGTGGCACAACGCAGGCTGGTCCATGGCTGGAATGAGTTTGTTGCTGACAACAACGAACCCATATGGAAGAAATACCTCGATCAGGTAGGACCGCAGGTGTCATTCTTTGCATTAACAAGAGCAAGCCAGGGAGGGTGGGGCAACCATTCATTATTTAAATATTGATTGTGGGTGTCCTTGGACAGGTCGCTCCCCTTTCAGGCTGCTCTTAGCCAGCAGGAACAGTGCCCATGAGTAGATAACTAACCCCCCAGGCAGCCATGGTCATAAATGATAGTGATTACATTCACAGAAGGTTTATAGCACATGCCAAGCACCAGGCTAAATGAATGAGCAGATAAATCAGCATTCACCTGCTTAATCCTCCTGCTAATCCCTGTTTAGTAGATGAAAGGGGTGAAGTACAGAGAAAGATTGAAAGATTTCCCCAGGGTGTGTAGGGCTGCCAGGTGCAGCAAATAAAAATATAGGCTGCCCTTTCAAATTTGAATTTCAGGTAGGTAAGCAAGAGGCAATTTTAATACATGTATGTACCAAATATTGCAATGAACATACTTATGCTAAAATTGTTTTAAGTTCCTTGTTTATCTAAGATTCAAATTTAACTGGGCATCCTATAGTTTATCTGCACCCTGAGCTCCAAGTCACATGGCTGTGAAGAGCGTTGCTGAGAAGCACATCCAGGGAGCTGGCACTGGAGCTGCTGCCCTTGGTAGCGGCTGCCCCTCAGGGCTGGCACGGTGCTGAAGGGGTGGCATGCAAGTGAAATGCCCAGAAGCCATGAGGAAGAGGAAAGAAAAAAAGATTGAAATAGACATGGCTGCAAGTTCCAGTCTCGAAGTTGGCACCCCCACCACCGAACCAGGACCGATTCAGAAAGGCCTAGTTTATAACAGTGAAATTGCTTTCTCTTTTGTCTTGTGATTTTTTTTGAGGTGAAATTTCAGTTTTTGTGTGAGTAGTACTAATATACCTATCTTGAGTGTCTTGCTTGTACTGTATCACATCATACCTTTGTTTAATTCTTTACAAACTGTTCACTTGTTAAAAAAAAAAGAAAAAGAAAAAAATCTCTCATTTAGATTGTAGATTTGTTTTCTCTTTATATTTCTGACAAATCTGTATTAGCAGATACACAAATGTTTTGCCTATTGTATCTTCTTGGTGGACTATAATATTAATATAAAATGGACTTCTTGTTCTTTAAAAAAAAAAAAAAAAGGCCCAGTTAACAGGCAGAATTTTCCAGAAACAGAGGGGATTTAGGTTGCCTCAGTTCCACCCCCCTGGCCTTTTGCACACCTTTGGCCTCCATCCCGTCCCTGGCATCCTCTCTTGTTCTCTGGCTCCTGGGCTGCCCCAGCTTCAACTACCTTCCTACTGGCTTCGTATCTGAAGCTTCCGGGATTGGTCGGTTCAAGGACCAATCACATTTCTCCTTGCAGCCTCCTCATGCTCCATTACCCTTTTGATCCCCACCTTGCTCAGCGCTCAGCGTGCTGAGGATGTTAGCCCTTGATGTGTTTGGCACCAAAACAGGCTGGGTGGCTCTGGCCAGACCAGCACCTTCCTGGAACCCCGGCATTGGGAAGAGACAGCAGAGGCTCCTGGAAGTTGTGGTTCAAGGAAGGAGGCTGAGACATGGGTCATGGGGGATGCTCTCCCGTCTGCAGCTGGGGACCCCATTTCCCCCAGCCTGGAGCATTGTGGGGATTTGGTGAGGCAAGGCCAAGAACTCAAAGGCAGGGCCAAGGCTGGTGTCTTGATGGGGAGAGTGTCAGGATGACTTGTGGGAGGGAGCGGTGGACATGCAAGCAGAGAAGGAGCACTGCATGGTCGTGGTCCTGATCACTGCATGGCTGACCCGGAGGCATGACCTTGAACTAAGGGCTACATCACACTCGCTTCTGCCGTGAGAAAGCCCAGACTGGTTGTTGTGAAACTAAAGAACGTATCACCCTGTATTTCATCTTCCAGTTTAAGAACCCGCTGATCCTGCTGCTGCTGGGCTCCGCCTTGGTGAGCGTCCTCACCAGGGAGTATGAGGATGCCGTCAGCATCACAGTGGTGAGTGTATCCAGAGCAGCACCAGGCTCCCAGGAAGGGCTGCCATGGGGCTGGCTGAGTCTCCGCTTATTGTCATTATGCAAGAATAAGAATTTGCTGCAGAAAAAAAAAGGTAGAAAATACAGTAGAAGAAAGGAAAGCAAATCCACATCCTTCTTTACCTGACCCCCTACCCCCATCCTCATGGGGTAGAGAAGGTTATTTCTAGTTCTTTGTTGTTGGGAACAACGTGGCAGTGAATTTCACTCCCGTGGTCCCTGGGATGGAGCAGCTAGACCCTCAACTGCGCACATTTGCAGACAGTAATCACATTAATCCATTACTCAGAGGTAATCACTGAACACTTAAAAAAAAATTGGCCAGATCTGTTGCTCACACCCGGCCCCTCCCTCCCCCACCTGCCTAGTGCTAACGCCCCCTCCCCATTTGCTTCCTAGGCTGTGCTCATTGTGGTCACCGTGGCCTTCATCCAGGTGAGTATCTCCTGAGGTCCTGGCCATGGTAACCGGTGGGAAGAGAGCTTTACGGCGTTCCCACCTTTGAACAGCATGTCTGATGTGCTTCCTGCCAGGAGTACAGGTCGGAGAAGTCGCTGGAAGAGCTGACGAAGCTGGTGCCTCCGGAATGTAACTGGTAGGTTGGAGCCTCTTTGGGACTTCTTGGTTCATTAGAGAAGCTGGTGGGCTGGTGAGTTTGGCCAGTGTGGGGCAGATGTATCCTTTGCATGCCGCACCTTATTGGAAGTCATGACACCTGGTATCTGCCTTGTCAGCAGATTGCTGTGTGTCTTGGGGCAAGTCACACAACCACTCTGGGCCTCGACTCTATCATCAGTGTTTGAATCAGCTTACCCAGCCTGGGGCCATGGATGGCAGGCGTGGCTTTGGGAAGAGGGTGGCCCCTGAATCGTGGGAAAGTGTGCAAACTGTGTACACTTGTTTCAGGGAGAGGGCTCAGAGGCTTCTTTGAATTCTCAAAGGGTGGATTCAGAAAAGGGTAACGGGGGCTTTCACAAGCTGCAGCGTCTGAGTGCAGTTGTGGGTGGGGAACCTGTAGGGAGGAAGCTCTGAGCATTCGCTCCACAGCCCTGAGGGGCCCTTTCCTGAGCAGACATTCCCACTGTTCTCTTTGAACTTGCTCGGTTCTTGCAAAAATATTTAAAAAGGAGCCAAAAATGTCCACCAATGCCACGTGGAAATTTCTGTTTCGTCCAGCGCTGTGTGATAGATCTTGCTGGAATGTTCTACAATCTGTCCTGCCCAGAGTGGCACCACTAGTCACACGAGGTTACCGAGGACTAAAATGTGGCCAGGACAATTGAGGAACTGGATTTTTAGTATTCATTTAAATTCGCACACAGGCCTAGTGGCCACCAGCTCAGGCTTAGAGTGTTTGTAAGGCCCGTTCTTTTCGGGATGGCCACCACCAAAAAAGGAGACTGGCAGGCACAGAAGAGGAAATGGCTTTTACTAAATTTAATTTTAGGTATTCCGGTAGTCTGTGAGTTTATTCTCCTTGTTAAAAATGATGTGATGTCAACAAGTCCAATATCTCCCTCAGCCTTACTGACAATGAGATCATTTCAGACTAATAAGTTTCTCCCAAACATACAGGACTGGTCTAAGGAATAGAAGGTGTCTCCGGATCTGTGGCCCCCACGAGAGCTAAACATACAGCAACTCTATTTTCTGAAGCATAATTTGGTGGGGGGGGGACTTAGTGTATATTTGGGCATAGGGTACAACTGAGGCACAGGGCTGGGGATAGAAAGTGCCAGTGAGATCTAGTCCAACCTCTCAAGGAATCCGCCCTCAAGGATGTGTATGAGAGAGAGAGATAAATAGAGAATGACCAAGTTGGGACAAAGAGGGGACGGCATGGGAAATTATCAGTGAGGTGAGTCAGTTCTAGACGGGCCTCTGGAAACAGTGACAATGTCTGGGCTCGATGGCTGAGGGACGAGGCTGTCGGAAGTCTAGGGGTGTGATGTGATCATGTGAGCAAACAGAAGCTAAATGATTTAGGTGGTTTAATGATCCGATCTTACGATTAAATATCAAGTCTTGGCCTTTCAGGTGAATAGTGTGCATTATTGATGTCCCCAGGACTCGCTTCTGAGGGACAATTTCATTTACAAAAACAGCCCTGTCAGGTGGCAGAAGAGCTGAAAGCCCCTGATGACGCGAAGCCCCCACACTCCGAGTCTCTGAGACCTGCTTTGCAAACCAGGGGAAACCCTGCCACGTGGAGCCCCTCCTCTGTGACCCCCGCCTGGGCGCAGCCATCAAACGCTTATTGAGCACCTCCTGCATGCCTGGGGAAAGAGCACTGAGCTCACACAGACCTTCAGGGGGCTCATGTTCCCACTGGGGGAGGTCAATGAAACCAGAGAAACAGGTGGTTTTGGAATTGCTTGGCACATGAAAGCTAAAAAATAACCTCAAACCCAAAGCCACACAAAAACTGAAACAGAAAGCCCCACTGAGACCTAATAGAATCTGGTGGCGGGTGAGGACAGCCCTGAGCAGCCCTTGATGAGGCTGCCCTGATCTGACATTTAAAGAGGAACTGACATTTAAGTTGAGTCCTAAGGGACAGGTGCCAGTCACAGGAGGAACTAAAGGAGCAGCAGGTGTGTCTGCACACAAGGAAACCACAGGGAGTCATAATGTGTCATAGGGCTCTGACGCAAAGAGCAGCGGGTTAGTTAGTTCAAGATGACACCAAGGGCTTGGGCCTTTCACCTCTTTACTCTGCCCTCTTCAGCTTGCTGGGCTTTGTCCCCTGGCTGGCTCTGCTTCGTGGTCCCAAAGTGGCTGTCACAGCTCCATCCATCATAGCACAACATGCAAGGGCTCACAGAACAGGGTCTGTGCACAGAGTAAGGAAACCTCTCCCAGCAAAGATCCACTTGTGTCACACAGGCCAGAGCTATGTATCACGTGCCCTTGTGTAAGGCAATCACAGACAGGGGTTCTCTACTCCCTGGAGGAGGTAGCTGTGGGGAGAAGGGTGGCTACCTGAAAAAGATCCTATTCTGTTAACAAGGAAGAAGGGAGTATCTGCTCCAGCATTCAAGGTCTGCAGGGAGCCCGAGACCAGAGGGAGTGTTCACTGGGGGAATGAGAAGGGAGGGCAGGAGGCAGCCCTGGTGAGAGGGCGCTAGCAGGGCCTCTGGGTTTGGTTCCAAGGTCATGGGGAAGCCACTGAGGTCTGGAGCAGGAGGGAGTTGTGGTCTGACTTGGGGCTCTAGGAGCTCTGGGGCTACCATGTGCATGATGGACTAAAGGGGCCAGGGGACGGGCAGGAGCCAGCTGGGCCAGGCAAGGGCGGGGCTCAGGGAAACACATCCCCAGTCCAGAGCAGGTGGTTGTCGCCCCCTGGGAAAACAGGTCCTGGGCCCCTCAGGCAGTGAGATGCTCCTTCCAGCAGTGAAGGAGCAGACAGAAGCACTGCTAGCTGTCTTGGAAGGCTACAGAACCACTGACCTTGACCCACGGAAGCTTCTAGGAGGGCTTGTGGCCGGCTTGTTTCCAGGCAGGATAAATAGCAGTAGCCCCATTTTTCAGATGAGGCCCAGGGGTGCCCAGAAGACACACACTTTCCCCAAATCTCTTTTAGGATACATGAATTTTAAAAACTAATGAAACTATAAAGGTACAGTGTTTATAATTGAAAGAGAAAGTATGTTTCTATTCGCTTTGCTCAAATTCATCAAAATGCATAAAAATGGAAAGTCAGTGTGGCGCTTTCTCTTTTCACCTCATCAAATGCAGCCTCCGAGAAGGAAAACTCCAGCACCTGCTCGCTCGAGAGCTGGTTCCCGGAGACGTCGTGTCTCTCTCCATCGGAGACCGGATCCCCGCGGACATCCGGCTCACGGAGGTGAGTGGCCCCAAGGCCTTGTCGGTGGGATGTGAGGACACTTAGCTTGATGTAGCTGTGAGTATCATCTCATTCTCTCTATCGCTCTCTCACACAAGTGCACAAACACACACACACATGCACACCAGCCAGGATGTTAGCCAACAGACCTCCCCAACCCACTTCATACATTATCTATTCTTACTTTAAGTACAAGCCTAACACAATTTGGTCACGTGATTTTTCCAGCACAGGTTGTGTGTGGAATTACAGTAGAACCTCTGTAAGGTGACCACCCAAGGCACTGTAACAAACCAGTCAACACACAGAGGTGGTCACCGTAAGGAACTGGGCCCGCTGCACTGGTACGAACATGTACTGCACATCAGGGCTAGGGAAGTTAGGTCAAGTTAAGGAGAAGGTCAGCGTAGGGAGGCGGTCAACTACGCAGGTGCTAGCGTACTTGCTGATGCCGTCTTAGGGACCGTCAAGGATGTGCTGGTAGAAGGGTGGTGTCCAGGGGGGTGGGGGGAGGCACAGAGAGGGTAGCCAGCCCTGGGACCCGCACTGGCCACTTTCCCAGCCCTTCTGTGCAGCAGTGGTGGGGCGTCAGGGTGATCTGATGTGCAGGCACTCAAGCACTCAAACTTCTCTGCCCCTGACTCTCAAACCTCCAGGAAGGGCAGGGAGGCGCAAAGGACGCCAAATCTAAGGAGGGCTCACTCTCAGGCCTGTGCCCTGTGCAGCTTCTCCTGGGGTCAGCACCAGCACCCCCGCACCTGACTCCAAGTCACGGGCTTGTGGGTTTGTCAGAGAAACCGTTTGCCAAGTGGCCAAGGCCCCCAGCAAGGAAGGCCATCTGAGGTTGTCCACATCTCTTTTGGGAGATGGGCTCTGCCCAACAGCGTGGAGAATTCTTCAGGCACAGGATGGGGTCCAGATGCCAGGCAGCCACTAAGAAGGACGCATGTCCACTCCCAATGCTGCTGTGGAGGCCAAACAGAGGCCGGGCAGAGAGGTGGATAATGCCTGGGTTGGAGCCCTGAGTCCACAATTCATAGCTGTGTGGCCTTGGGCCAGTTACTTAACCTGTCTGTGCCTCAGCCTTGTCATCTGTAAAATAGGGAAGATAATGCCCACAGGGTAATTGTAAGGATTAAGGGACTACACAGATACAAAGTGCCTGGAACAGTGCCCAGTGCGGATGGGAGATGGGACAGGGTCTGGCAGGCATTACCACAGTGTGTCTTGGGAGTCAGAGCTCCCTGGGTCGCAGTCCAGGCCCTACAGCCCAGATGTGACTTGGGCAAGGGAGATGCCGCTCTGAGTCTCAGTTTCCTCATCTCTAAAAGGGGTGATGTTGGCTTCCCTTTCACAGGGATGTGGTGAAGAAGAACTAAGCTATGACCTGTGATCTGCTTAGCAGGCACCTGCCATGGAGTAAATAGTCCCCAGATATTAGCAAGTGACTTTATTTGTCATTATGGATCTATATGGCAGTTCTCTGAAATAACTTTCCAACCCTGAATGACTCCCTGACACTTCAGCTGGCTCTCTCCCGGCCCTGCTTCTAGGAACTGCGTCCCGTGTGTTGATACTGCCAAGGATTTTTTTTTTCAAGGCTATCAGTGTGAAGACTGTAAAGGGTCCCTATTGGTATTTTGCAGCTCCAATGAGCAGTCAATAGCTTTGTTTATTCACAGTGGAACTCTGAGATCCAAGAGCACTTTACATGTGTTTTAAAATCTCGTAGGTCCAGAAAGCAGCAGGTTCAAGAAAGCTCACAAAATAAGTAACCTAGTAACAGCCCTTTCTGCACAGTGTGTGCAGGTCATGAGACATTCTTTTCTCTTTCCCAGAATTAAAAACAAAGGCACAAGGCCCCAGGCAGAGGCTGACCTGGTAGAGGCAGGAAGGCAGGGTCACGGGCCTTCCTTTTTTCCCCCTACCATTTCTGAAATGAAAAGGGAATTGGATTGGCGTTGACAAGACTCCAAGTGATGCTTTACATCGTGGTACGTGGTGGAGGGGATGGGAACCTGGGCCCTGGCTCCAGGGCACACGTCCTTAGCCACAGGACGCCATCCCTTTTGCTGTGACCATCAGTGCCAACTCTTCCCAGCTGTCTGTCCCTCTGGGTTACTCCCATGCATTGGTTCCTTGTGGCTGCTGTAACAAATTGGCACAAATACGTGATCGCACAGTTCTGGAGGTCAAATCAAAACCAATTTCACCAGGTGACAATCCGGGGTACCATTGGGACCACACTCCCCTCCCCCCAGAGGCTCTGGGAGAGACTGTTTCCTTCCCTTCCCCACCTCCTAGAGGCTCACAGCCCTTAGCTGTGCAACACTCCAACCTTTGCTTCTCTGACCATGTCTCCTGACTCTCAGCCACACCCCGACCCTCCTGCTGTCCCTCCCTTACGAGGACCCAGCCGGGAAATTTAGGATAGTCTCCCCATTGCAGGGTCCTTAAGTTAATCCCATCTGCAAGGTCTGTCTCCACGTGTCACTCTGCACATTTACAGTGTCAGGGAGTATTACTCAGCAGCCACACTCACAGCCCTCTCCAGCCTCAGGGCCCCCTGCCCCAGCCCCATCACTCACTCATTCAAGTAATATTTCTTGAGCACCTACTGTGTGCCAGGCACTGTACTAGGTGCTGAGGTTACCATGGTCCTGAGTTTATAGCCCAGAGCAACAGAGCAACCCCAAACCTACTCATGACTCAGCGACTGCTGGGGGAATCCTGGATTTCCCAAATGAAAAAATCTTGTATTTGCATTTTATAGCCCAGAGCAACAGAGCAACCCCAAACCTATTCACGACTCAGCGACTGCTGGGGGAATCCTGGATTTCCCAAATGAGAAAATCTTGTATTTGCATTTTAAAGGTTTTAAATCATACAGAACTCACAGGCCCCTGCTTGAGAAACGCTGATCTCACCATTGTTCAATGTGGGTTTGTGAAGGTGGCTTCTCTCTCTAAGCTGGTTCTGTGTGCTTCGGTGATAAGGTCCTTCTGCATGGAGCCCACCCTACACCCCTTACAGGTCCTCAACAGTCTCTGGCACAGTTCTGGCCACGGGAGCCTCACCTGGTTGGTGGCATGTACTGGGTCAGTAATTGAACAGCAGCTTTGTGAGATGGTTAAGAATGCAATTTCTGGGTGGCGCCTGTGGCTTAAAGGAGTAGGGCGCCATCCCCATATGCCAGAGGTGGCGGGTTCAAACCCAGCCCTGGCCACAAACCAAAAAAAAAAAAAATGCAATTTCTAGAACCAGTGCCTTGGGTCAAATCCCTCTTTTGCCACTAACTCGCTGTGGAAATTTGAACAAGTTATTTAAAAAAAAAAACAAAACTCTCTGTGCCTCAGTTTCCCAATATGTCCACAGGGAAATAGTAGCATCTTGCTTGGGGGGGTGAGGACTAGGAGCTAAGCCTCGGGAAGAGCTCAGCCCAGGGCCAGGCACCCAGGAGGCACTCCACACATGCTGGCATGAGCCTCCCTTTTCCAGGGCAGCGTGAAGGCTTCTACATCCCCGTGTGTGTTTCTGGTGTCAACACAACCTTAGGATGTCACTGAATAACCTGGCTAAGTTCTTCTATGGGACCGTGCAAGAATCTCCAAGGTGGGCAGGATGCCGGGTGTCAGGAGAAGAGCGCAGTGTTCCCAAAAGTATATTCTAAAGCAATCATTGCTTTAGTTTTTCTTAAGCTAGGTTAAAATTTCAAATAAATTAAAAGAAGGTATGAGACTTTTATGTTTTTCAAGGACCACATTTTCTTTTCTTTTTTTTTTTTTTGAGACAGAGCCTCAAGCTGTCACCCTGAATAGAGTGCCGTGGCATCACAGCTCACAGCAACCTCCAATTCCTGGGCTCAAGCGAGGCTCCTGCCTCCGCCTCCCAAGTAGCTGGGACTACAGGCGCCCACCACAACGCCCGGCCATTTTTTGGTTGCAGCTGTCATTGTTCTTTGGCCCGGGCTGGATTCGAACCTGCCAGCTCAGGTGTACGTGGCTGGCGCCTTAGCCCGTTTAGCCACAGGCGCTGAGCCAAGGACCACATTTTCAAAGCTTTGCAGATTCCCGGATGCATCAGTGGTCCTAATTCTGAGATGCATTCCCTGATTTCAACACGTCCCTTGTTTGACATCCCTTAAGATGCTGGATCCCCCGCTTTGCTTTCAGAACTGACCCTCAGGATGAGGCGTGCAGCCTCACAGCCTTTTTCCTTTTGCTCTCCTAGGTCACAGACCTCCTGGTGGACGAATCCAGTTTCACCGGGGAAGCGGAGCCGACCAGTAAAACCGACGGCCCACTGATGGGCGGGGGCGACATCACCACCTTGAGCAACGTCGTCTTCATGGGGACCCTGGTGCAGTATGGGAGGGGCCAGGTAAGCCCAGGGCTCCGGAGCCCCTCAGCCTCAGTCCCACCCATAGGCCCCGGGCATTGGATTTTACACATATCTCTCTCTCCTGAACTCAGGGAGTCGTGATTGGAACCGGGGAGAGGTCTCAGTTTGGAGAAGTGTTTAAGATGATGCAGGCTGAAGAGGTGAGCGAGGGGGGGAGAGACTCTGGGTGTTTGTGGGCTGGGGGTTGAGATTGTTCCAGGTGAATGATGCCACTGCTGCCTGCCCCTAGGGATGAGGAGGATGTGGTCCATGGAGTATCCTTGTTAAACATTTTTGTTTTAAAACATTTGCCAGCATTTTTGGAAAGATATAACTCTCCGACAGTAACATGCACAGATCTTAAACGTAGAAGTCAGTGCGATTTGACACGTGTGTGCAACCGTCACTCAGCTCAAGCCATGGGGTGGCAGAGCAAATGCATTTGGGGAAAAGGCCGGCAGCCCCGGGCACACGCCGCTGGGAGCTTGTCTAACCAGCCCATTGTTCCCACCCTTTCAGACGCCTAAGACCCCTTTACAGAAAAGCATGGGCAAGCTGGGAGAGCAGCTGACGCTTTTCTCCTTTGGCATAATCGGTGAGTGAAGCGGCCTGTGCTGGGTTCTAGGGTGGGAGGGAGCCGCTGAAGCTGTTGCTCAGACAGCTTGCTACTCACCAGCATGGGTACGGAGGCCAGAGGCTCTCTGACACAAGGCGAGGCACCTGTGCTCGCTCCACCTGGCTAACAGCCAGCACGAGCAGCCCCTCCATTTTCATGCCTTAACACAGCTTAAGGTTGTTTGTTGCTCACGCTGCTGTCCGTAGACCCTTTCCTGGCTTTCCTGGATTGCGGGGCTACACGTGCTGACTCAGCCCCGGGCAGAAGGAATGGTATATTCAAAAGCAGGGATGGCGTCTTCCCATCCTTTGCAATGTTTATGAGGTGGTGAATTTAGGATGATTATGAGGACGTGCTCTGGGGTCAGATGCCCTGGCCAAAAGCCTGGTTCTGCCTCTTGTAGCCTGACCCCAGGCAAGTTACATGACCTCCGTGAGCTACGCTGTTCTTCTGCATAAGAAGAGGCTTTATCAATCCCACTCCGTTTCCGCAGGGCCGTTTGTGAGCAGTCCACGAGTTAACACAGACAAAGCGCCTGGGCTTAGCCGGGCCTGGGGGAGGCGCTGTCACTAAGGTGTCTGTGTGTTCCTGAGCACCTGCTCTGAGGTGGATGGCTGCTTCTACCACATTATCCTCTCTGATCCTCAGTAAAACCCTTTAAAGTCAACGTTATCCCATTTTATGGATGAGGAAACCCAGGTTCAGAGAGGTGAAGCGGTTTGCTCATTTCACACAGTTGATTCATGAGGAGGAACAGGAAGAGGAGGGAGAGAACGAACCCAAATCTCTCTGCCCGCAAAGCTGCTCTGTTCTCCCTGTTGGGGGCAGTTGAGAAGATAAGTGGAAATAGGTGCAGGAGCCGGACAGGCGGCGGTGTTGCCTGTGCCAGGTCACCCTTTCACCGTGAAGTCCTGAACACAACCCCCCAGCTCTTAGAGAACTGGAGAGGCACCCAGAAGCCACACAGAGGAACCCACGGCTCTCGGGTCTATTGTGCTGGTGACAGTCCCCAGCACTTCAATTTCTAGTCTTCTTCCCAAACCTCGGCTTTGGGGGTACTGCCCAGAGCTTGCTACACCACTGTGTTTGCTGTCTTGAAGTAGCTCTCTCCCCTCTCCCCTGCCCAGTGTTGTCCTGGACCAGAGATGGAAATGGGTTTTATCTCAATCTGCAAGCTGACACTGCAAGTGGGGCTCCCTGCTGTGAGAAGATTTCGAAGCCCCGCTCAGACTCGGTGGGCAGAGAACTCTGATGGATTAGTAATGCCTGCCCAGACACGAGAGGGGGCGCAGCTGAGTGCGGCCGTCCCTCACGTGCCTTCCCAGGCTGCAGCTCAATTAGACATCTCTGGCAGAGGAGAATCCCCAGGGCTCTAGCTGCAGAGGCCTCTCTTACATTCTGGAAACTGTGGCTTCCAGGCCAAATTTGATCTCCCTCTGTTTTTGTATGGTCAGCAAATAGGATTTTTTTTTTTTTACATTTTAAAATGATTTAAAAAAAGAAAATCAAATGAGGGAAAAGTATTTCATGATATAAAAGTTACATGAAATTGAAATTCCAGCGTTCAGTAACATCTTACTGGAACTCAGGCCTGCCCTTCACGCACTGTCTACGGCGGCCTTCCAGCTGCCACGGCAAAGTTGAGTTACAACAGAGACCATGTGACCCACAAAGCCAGGACTGTTTACTGTCTGGCCCGTTACAGAAAACGTTTTCCGACACCTGCCCTAGCTGATGGGATTGCCAGGAGGAGATTGTGCTGCGGTAATGAGGCTGATCTTTCCACTTCAGTAACCCCAAGGGCAAATACTGAGTAAATGTGCCTCTCGGCAGATTGTCAAAGTAGATAGCATTTAAAAGACTTTCCACAAGATGAATTTGTTTAAAAAAAAAAAAAAACTTCCAAGGCAGAGGTCCTGCAAGATTGTCATCTTGTATAAGCCCATATTCCTCAAGTTTTAGAACTTAATTAAATTGGCATGTCCGTGACAAGGCCCATGATAGAACTCAGACCTTTTTTTCTTTCTAACATGTCAAGAAATACTCTGGCAATGTGGGAGTTAGGAAACCATTTTCCATGGATCCCAAGAGGGTCCCCAGGGGAGAGGCAAGGGCAGACCAACAGGCTGGGGAAATGCCTTTTAGGGGAAGGTAGTGGTGTAAATGCTGTCAGCATGACCAACTTGGAGCTGCCAATACAAAGTTACTAAACGTGAATTTGACAAGAGACTCTTGTGAGTCCTGGACACAAGCTGTAGCATTTTACTGTAGGAAGGCCACAGGGTGGGGTGCATTGCTAGTGGGTGGGGCTTCCAGCTCACTGCCCTCCCCTATTTCTAATAGAACTCTGCTCTCTAAACTAGTAGGTCTGAGTTCATTTGGGGAGATCTAGCTAAGATTTCAGCTGAGCTCTGTAGCTACTCAATATGCCCCAAATGAAAATAACATATATTGTGCCCCTGTGTGCGTATTCCTGTAAACTCTTCAAGGAAATGAGTTGGAAATGCCTCCAGACGTCAGAGAACGTGCTCGTGCGTATGCAGACTTGTGTTTTCTGCCTCTTCCCCAGGTGTGATCATGTTCATCGGCTGGTTGCAGGGGAAGCAGCTGCTCAGTATGTTCACGATTGGAGTCAGGTGAGGGCACGTGGCCCCGCCCTGCATCAAGAGCAGGTGGGGGGCTGTGGGGTGGGGAGACCGCGGGGTAGGCACGTCCTCCTCACCCTGACCCTGGTCTCTGAGAGCATGTTGTTGGACAGATCAGGATGCCTGGGGATCACTTGCAAAGTGCATGAAACTCATGATTCGGAGTCCCCTTCTTTCCCGCCCTTTGGTCGAGGGTGCAGGTCTTTCTGGCTGAGAGTATGGACCCCAGAGCCAACCTGCCTGGGTTTAAATTCTGCTCCTGCTGCATTCACTGTGTAACATTGGGCAAGTTTCTCAGTTCTCTGTGCCCTGGTTTCCCCCTCTATAAAATGGGAATGCTGGTGTACCCTCTCCTGGAGTCACCAGGAGGGTTAAACGAGGTGGCCGTGCAAGGGGCCACACAGTGTGTAGCGAGTAGTGAGTGTTCTTGCTACTACTCTGAACTTTTTCCAAGTCCTTGTTTTCCAGAGGAGGCTGTAAATGAGGATGGTGGGCATGTAGCCAAAGACCACGCCAGTGACAGCAGGGCCGGGAGTCAGGGCACTTGACTTTATGCTAAGGGGACCAGCCCATCCTCCACACCATGGTTCTGATCAGTGATCCCAAGCTTGGATCCTGGTGGTGGCTGCTACAGAGAGGAGGGCAGACAGCCAGGCTCCGTCTGGTAGTGGGACTTTGCTGGTGGCTCTGCGACTGCTTGCTGAGGCCAGGGAAGCAGAGTGCTGGGGATTGTCCCAGCAGAGGGGAGGCTGGGGGCCCTTCCAGGACACAGAGGAGCCAATACATTTCTAGGCTGACGTCAAGCCCAGTGGTTCTCAGGTGTAGCCCATGTGCTGCTGGTGTCTGCAGGGTGGTTTCAGGTGGAAAATTATTTTACTGTCTGTTAGAAAAAAGATACGTCTATGATGTAAATAAACTTAGATGTCCATCAATTAATGAAGGCACAGACCACATATGTACAACAGAATGTGGCTCAGCCACGGAAAGGAAGTACTGATTCAATCTGCAGGGTGGTTCAATGCTGAAACCATCTTGCTAAGTGAAAGAAGCCAGTCACAAAAGACCACTATGATAAGATCTTAATTTACACAAAATGTGCATAAACAGGTCATTCCATGGAGACTTTCCGTAGAGGAGTGTCTGGCAGGGGCTGGGGCTGGGAGTGGCGAGGGGCTGCTCACAGTCAAAGGGTTTCTTCCAGGGGTGAGGAAAATGTCCTAGAAGAGATTGTAGCCATGGTCATAACTGAATACACTAAAAACAATGGAATGGTACCGTTTAAAAGGGGTGGATTGGTATGTGAATTACATATCAATAAAGGCGATAGAAAGAAAGTGTAGAGGTAACTAAAAATGCCGTTATTAAAAAGATCTTTCGCACCTTTCTAATTGGCATGTAAAAAGCAACCTGTTATAGCTCCCACTCGTGTTGCTCCTTATGGTCAACGCCAGCCAGCGCACCTCACAGTGGACTGAGGCGTCCAGGGTGTGCTGACCGGTGGGCAAGAGCAGCTCACTTTCAGGGCTGGGCTTGTGCAGCTGTGGCTCCTGGCGTGACACACAGGTGTGTGTGTCCAGGACGCCTGGCAAAGCGTGCCTGAGTATAAATAAGCACATGCAGTCACCTGGTAACTGGCAATGGATTGACTCAAATGCAGGTCTTTTAAAAATTCCAAATGCCTGATTTATTTTTAAGCACTCTGCACAGTCAGCACTCACTGAGAGACAGGTGACAAAATCGACAAGTGGGCAGGTGAGAGTCCTATTGCAAAGCATCACTTCTGACATCAAGTGATGTCAGAAGCCGGCTCGGTGTTACTGACTAATGGGCAGTGCTTCTCCCCATGTTTTGAGCGAGTGGGAATTGGAGACATGAGATCCCAGTACATCCCCACACAGCCTCCCTTCTACAGAGTAGGAAACTGAGGTTTAGGCTGACACCCAGCATTTCTAACATGCCCCAGGGACACAGAGCCTGGGATTCCATACTAAGCCTGATCTAGGCTGGAGCAAGCACAGAACCAGGGGGGAATACTGAGACCCCAGAAACTCAGGTGACTAAGCTGGCAGGGCAAGTGTCGTATGGCCAAGGGGGAGAAGAATGAGCACCCAGGGCTCTCGGCCACCAGAATGCTTAAAACCCTCCCTAAAATAATGATGTGCTCTGAGCCAAAAAGGACGATTAAATATTTCTAGGATGAAGAACAAAGATTTTCCATCCATCCCCGCCTTCCCCGTCCCGCCCCCAGTACCGCTGGTCATTTCCAATTCCTTGTCCTAACATTTCTTTTCACCTATTTGCCCACTTGATCCATGGTGAACTTGCACTTGAGACAATTTGCCCCTTTCCCTTGTGACTTTGGAAGAGTGAGCTTTTCCAGTTTTTAGTGGATGATTAAAGTCAATCGAAACCACTCAATCAGAAGGTAGAAATGGCAGGGGGTAGAAACAGCAACAAGATTTTCCAAAATAAATAAAAGGAGAGAATCGTTTCTTTTAAAAGCTTCATCCTCAGACGGCACCTGTGGCTCAAAGGAGTAGGGCGCCGGCCCCTATGCCGGAGGTGGCGGGTTTAAACCCAGCCCCAGCCAAAAACCGCAAAGGAAAAAAAAGCTTCATCCTCATTCCCTCTCCCTTCAGTAACGTTCAGGATGATCTGAGGCACTTGCTTTTTCCTGGTTCATTCTAATCTTTATTAGTTTGTGGATTAATTTTTTATTATTATGAACATCTCCGGGTCCATGCAAACACACCCTTGCCTGCCATATAGAGGGGAGAGTCCCCGTCGTTACCCTCCACAAATGTTTGCTTAGCTGGTCTTGTCAGCCAATGCCGGAAAACCAGGGAAGGTGTGTGTGTGTCACCAGAGAGACTGGGCACGGCCTCTTGACCAAATTCCGTAATCTTGGTTTATAGAACTTGTCCCGAAACATGCCATTGTCTCCGGATGAAAGGTCACCAGGCAGGTACCATATTTCCTCGGTTCTAAGGTCCACATTCGTTTTCACATTTGAACTCCTCTGAAGCCAGACTACTTCTAATAAGTGATGTCAGAAGCTGGCGGTTCTGGTGTTACTGATTAATGTGAAGAGCGCTTAAAAATAAATCAGGCAGTAACATCAGTTCTGGTGTTACGGATTAATGGGCAGTGCTTCTTGCCCTCCTTAGTGTTCTATAAAGTCACCGTGGCCTTCACAACCAACTGTATTTAGCTCCGTAAAACACAGTAGCCCTGTGTGATTCTGGCTGGATGGGATCCTCACCAGGATTTTTTTTTTTAATTTTTTATCATTTCAGGCTAATTGAGGGTACAAAGAATTAGGTTACAATGTTTACATTTGTTAGGTAAATTCCCTCTTATGACTGTGTCCTGCTCCCAAGAGATGTGCCATACACCCTAACATTGTGCCCATTAATTGAGAGCACAGCCGTCCCCTCCCTCCTCCCCTCCCCCCCCCCCCCCCCGTCTTGAATTGCGTTTTTCCTTATGTGGGCGTATATAAGATCGTCTACTGGCTCCGTATTAGAGTTGAGTACATTGGGTGCTTGCTTCTCCATTCTTGTGATGCTTGACTAAGAAGAATGGGTTCCACCTCCAGCCAGGTTAATACCAAAGATGTAGAGTCTCCATGTTTTTTAATAGTTGAATAGTGTTCCATGGTATACTTATACTACAGCTTGTTAATCCATCTGGCTAGGTTTTTGTCACAGCTTGTGAATCCATCTTGCTAGGTTTTTGTCACTAGTACCCCACCCTCGTGGGGTGCTCGCTATGTGCGAGGCCAGCGCAGGTCTGAACTCTTTACTCCCTTTTTCACTTTTGCTCATTCAGCAAATATTTGCTGAACACCTCCAGGATGCTGGAGTGTGAGGGAAAAAACGAGCTACTCTGGGGGGCCAGATGTAGCCCGAAAATGTGTCCTGTTTCAATTGTTATCTTTTCTTAAGAATTGGAATTTGTTGCTAGTATTTAAAAATCAGGATTTAGCATGAAAAAAATACTGGGTTTCTGGTTTCTCATGGGAAAGGTAACACTGGCCATGGGAGGCGTTGCTGTTTCCCAGGTGGCTCGGCCACCATTTGGCCTTGCTCAGACTGACCCGCTTCCCTTATGTTCTGAGCCTGGGGCCTGGGCCGGCCGTGTCCAGCAGACTTCTGGCTCCTTCTACCGAAATTTTTCTGGCTCTTCTCGGATATCAGAAATTCCCTGTCACTTCTAGTCCCAACATAGTCTCTTTCTAGAAGCTACAGTGAAAAGTTCCTTGTGATGACAACACTTAAAGCTTCACATAAGGTACAGCATCCCTGCACCGGAGGCGTGGCCTCGTGTGGAAGGCAGCGTGGCCTCGTGTGGAAGGCAGCATGGCCTCAGGCGGAGGCAGCGTGGCAGGGAGACTTTGGTCACGCCGTCCTCCACCTACCTGCCATCTCTCTTCATCTCCTGAAGTCACTAGCTATGGTTTCTTTTCTTTTTTTCCTTAAACAGCTTTATTGAGATTTAATTCATACACCGTATAATTCACCCACATAAAATATGCAGTTTAATGGTTTTTAGCATATCCACAGGCAGAGGCCACCCTCGCTACAGCTGATTTTGGAATCTTTTCTTATATCCTCTAAAAGAAATGTTGTGTCCCTTAGCCGTCACTCCCCCTCCCCCCACCTGCACTCCAGCCCTAAGCAATCCCTAAGCTACTTATGGTCCCAACAGATTTCGTGTGAACAAAATCACACACTCTGTGGCCTTTTGCGCCTGGCTTCTTCCACCCGGCATGTCTGCAGTGCGTCTGGGAGCTCCATTCCTTTTTATGGCCGAAGAGGGCGCCACTGCGTGGACAGGCCCCATTTGGTCCACCCCAACTCACCCACTTGCCCACTGGTGGGCATTGGGTTACTGGGGTGTCTGTACATTTGCTTTTAGAATCTTTTAAGGAAAGTTTCAAGCACATGTAAAAGTAGAGATAATGGTGGAATGAGCCCCTGTGCCATCTCTGCTGGCGTCAATGGTGGCCGCCCCACAGCCACCCTCGCTGGATGACGCCCCACCCACAAGCAGGGCATCGCACCGGATCACCGTCTCAGGAGGATAGCGTGTGGGCCCGGTCAGCCAAAACTGAGGCAGAAAGTGTCCCCTCTGAATGTCCTGCCACCTGCAGACACAACTGCCGGAAGGGGACTCTGCACCTCAGTCCCAAGCACGTCACCAAGGAAGAGTCTCCCTGGCTCAGCCTCGGTCATGTGGGAGCCTCTGATCCAATCCACCCTGGCCGAGGTGGGGTGGGCACTGGGGTACACAGCGAGTTGGGGGGGGGTTGTAAAGAAGAGAGCCGACACCCTCAACCTGATCAGCTCCACAGGCAAAGGCACAGCTCTGCCATTTTACTTCCCTGACTTAATTTCCTTGTCTGGCTTCCTCGTAGGAATATCTAAGCCCTAGACTAAGGAAAAGTGAAATGCAAAGGACTCAGGGAAGACCCTCTGAGCCAAAATATTTACTCTCATTGTCTGAGTCTGGAAATTCCTTTCATGGAACCCAAGACCTTTCTCTCTAATAAATGAAAATAATTTAAATGCAAAAGCTCATAAAGAGGCAGAACGTCTGACGGACTAATTCACACTAAGGTGTGGATGGCTGATCAGAGAGGCCCCTTCCCAAGCGCTGGGTTTGCAGGGGAGCACTCAGAGCAATGGGGGCTGAAGGAGGAGGCAGGTACACCAGGGAATTGAGAATGGAGAACAGAACTGGGCATTGGGGATACCAAAGACAAATTTCACTGGCCAAAAGAGTTGCCAACCCCAGCGGAGACTCACAGTGTCCCTCAGGGCATGTTAACGGGGCCTGTTTGACCTTTCAACCCAGTCTGGCTGTAGCGGCCATTCCAGAGGGTCTGCCCATCGTTGTCACGGTCACCTTGGTCCTGGGAGTGCTGAGGATGGCCAAGAAGAGGGTCATTGTGAAGAAGCTGCCGATCGTGGAGACTTTAGGTGAGGGGCCTGAGCTGGTGGGATTATTACAGGTGGGACAGCATGGAGCCTTGAGTGTCATGTGTCAACCCAGTTTGGGTGTTTGATGAAGCCTCTTCTGTGCAAACTGGTGTTTTGTTGAACCAGGTTGCTGCAATGTCCTCTGTTCTGACAAGACAGGGACTCTGACTGCCAATGAAATGACAGTGACTCAGCTCGTGACATCCGATGGGCTTCACGCCGAGGTGAGTCTTGATGGAATGCACAAGCCTGGAGACAGAGCTGTGCCCGGCCAGACCCTCACCTTTCTAGAGAAAGCAAGCACTTGGTGTCATCTGGGACACAGTAAGGAAGAAACAAATAGGGCTCATTGTACAATCTGCTTGCTACCAATAGCAAGCAGCAAGAAAAAAAGACTGATTTTTTTTTTAATCATCCCATACTTTGTTTCAAAAGACTAATTTAAGGTAGCCCCTTTAATTGTTATCCCTGATAAATACCATGCACATTACACAATCGGCAAGCTAAGAGACACCACCCTTACCCTCCTGTGACCAACTAGTGATTACTGATTAGTTCATTTGTGTTTTTCTGTCTCTGTTGAATGCATTTGCACAGCTGGAAGCTCCCTGAACACGTAACGTTGTACCCTGATACTTTTTCACAAAACTTTACAGAGGAAGGGGGTCGACAAATGATTGCCATAAGCCAGTGCTTAGTTTTGAAACTATGGTGTAACTGGTGCACTGCCACACCCCCTCGTTCATGTTGTCAGGGGCAGCTTTTGTGCCGCAATGACAGAGTAGCTCCTACAGAGGTTGCACGGGCTGCAAAGGCTCAAGTATATCCTATCCGTCTCTATAAGAAAACGTTGCCCACCCTGTTCTAGAATGTAAGCACTCTCCTATGCTGGTGCTGGGTTTTCTTAACCGCACGGCTGCAGAGATGCCGTGACACGAACTTGCTGCCATTCACTTTATCCTTGGGTGAGCTGTGCTGCTTGGGAAACAGTCCTGCAGGGAGCGTCTTCAGACCTGAAGCCTTGTCTGTGTTCAGTATTCCGTCCTTGGGTGGATGCCCGGGAAAGAGACGGGGCCAACCACAGGAGCATACCTTTGACTCCTGGCGACATCCTTTCTTCTGCTTGGTCCTCCAGGTCAGCGGAGTTGGGTATGACGGCAACGGGACCGTGTGTCTTTTACCATCAAAGGAAGTGATTAAGGAATTTTCCAATGTTTCAGTGGGCAAATTAGTGGAGGTAAGTGTCAAAAGTGTCCTGGAGGAAATAGGCGAGGGAGAACAGGACTTTTGGAAATCCATTCCGAAAAGGGAAATAGCAATTGGACCCACTGCTCCTTGACAATGACTGGGCCACCCAGGGGTAAGGTGGTCACAGCGTTCAACAAATGGCCCTGAAAGAAATGGTGACATTGGAGGTAATAGGGGGAGCTAGAGTCCCTGTGCTCATCACAGCCTGCTGGGAGGGCACCGAAGTGACACGGGCACAGACAAGGTGCTTGGCAGATACTGTCAGTCCTTTTCCCACCAGCTGCTGAAGCTCACAGTGGCAGGGACCTTCTTCCTCCATGACCAGCAAGCCCCACCCCTCGAGGGCCCTGCCAGGGTCCCCCTTCACTATCACAGAGACCATCATCTCAGTTTTGCAGATTAAGAAACAAAAATATGTGTGACTATTAAGTATCAATTTTAAAAAAAGAAAAAAAAAGAAACAGGGGCTCAGACGGGCAGTGTGAGTGCCCAGGCTCGGCTCACCAGGCTGGGGTAGGGGGATGTTGGGGGCCACTCACACTCTTCGTTTGTTTTATATTTTTTCATTTGTTATATATTTAGTTTTTCCCTGAGATGGAAGTCATAGATTATAGGGTTCGCCCTGTTAAAGTACACGGGTCAGTGGTTTTAACATCTCTACAAAGTTGTGTGTCCATCCTCACTGCCAAATTCTAGAACACTTTGTCACCCCAAATCAAAATGCTGTCCCCGTTAGTGGTCAATCGCCATTACCCCACACTTGTCACCACCGGTCCCCCCAACTTCCCACTGGTTTCCCTACTATTACAATAATGGCTTTGTGCCAGGCACCGTGGCTCACGCCCGTAATCCCAGCACTCAAGGAGGCCAAGGCAGGTGGATTGCTTGAGCTCAGGAGTTTGAGCCTGTTCCTCTCAGATCGGCCCTTGGGCCCTGAGCTCCGTGGCTGTGCAGAATGTCCTGGGCCACTTGGCGCTCAGTGCCAGGCACCCAGGGGACTTGCAGGTGTGCCTGCTTGCTATGCTTTGGGCTTGGGGACACCTTCAAAGAAGATGAGGCAGAACAACCAGGACAGGGGGGTGCGGGGAAAGGAGGAGGAAGTGGAGACAAAGGAGGTGGGGAAGGACGCGGGGCGCAGAAAGTAAGAGAAACTTTTAGTTTGCTGTGAACTATCATGCTGCCACTGCACTCTACCCAGGGTGACAAAGTGAGACTTGTCTCAAAAATAAATAAATAAAATGGCTTTGTGGCAGCCACCATTCAACATGGTCAGAAATATTGACTGTGTTCCATTTGAAGAGCCAGGATGCAGATTTATTTTAAAATGCAAGTCTTATCCCCAAAGCCTCAGCTGTAAGAATGGGCCGAGCCTGCAGGGTCTAACTTCTTCATGGGCCTGAGTGAGCCCAGACCCTGAGGGCCCCTGGCTCCCGGTTAGGTTGTACCGTAGACATCCAGACAATCCCCCTTTCAGGCGGGCTGTGTCGCCAACAATGCTGTCATCAGGAAGAACGCCGTGATGGGCCAGCCCACGGAGGGAGCCTTGATCGCCCTGGCAATGAAGGTAAGGGTTCCGGGACATCCATTCTCTCACTCAGGTTGGGTTGGTTAATAGATTTCAAGCTTCCATCTGAGCACATGAGGACTGGGGTGGGGGTTGGGGGTGGGGAGGGCTTAGTATGACACTAATGGAGAACATGACCCCAAACAGCCTCAGACTGAATCAGGTGGGCTCTGAGGTTCTGTGTGGCTTCAGAAAGCTCTACGGGTCTCTAACCCCTCTGCTGGAGACTCCAGAAGAATCCTCTGAGCACCCCCATGGCTCAGACAGGAGAACAAGACTCATCTGTGCACCCCCAACACAGCTCCCATCCTCCCCGAGGCCCCGTGGGGTGGCCTGTTCCTCTCAGATCGGCCCTTGGGCCCTGAGCTCCGTGGCTGTGCAGAATGTCCTGGGACACTTGGCGCTCAGTGCCAGGCACCCAGGGGACTTGCAGGTGTGCCTGCTTGCTATGCTTTGGGCTTGGGGACACCCTCAAAGAAGATGAGGCAGAACAACAGGACAGGGGGGTGCAGAGAAAGGAGGAGGAAGCAGAAGCAAAGGAGGTGGGGAAGGACGCGGGGCGCAGAACTTAAGGAGCTAAGAAGGTGGGTGACCCTGGGGGCACCAGCGTCTGTGTCCACGGCCAGCCTGGCCGGGATCCTCCCCTCCAGCTGGACTGTGGTTCCCCCAGACATGGCAGGAGCCTCCCTGCTCTCCCTGCCGCCCACCGCTGTCCTGACAGCTCACTGCCCAGGGACTGGTCTTGGGCTCAGGTCCAATCAGTTTTCTCTCATCAAAGTCAAGAGAAAAGCGACTGCTTATCCTGCACCTGCCAGCCCCTCCCTGCCTCCCATCCCTGCAATTCAGTCCATCTGTCCTCACTGGCTCAGACCCTCCCTTCAAGTTCAGTGTCCACCTCTTTGGCCTCCTCTTCTCAGCTGGGTGGTCCTGGGCCCTCTCCTCCACCCTGTGTCCATGTGTTTCCCTGTCACTCCTCCAGCGCCACCTTTGGGAAGCCAGAGCAGGCTGGCATGTAGGAGGGAGAAGACTTAGTCACTGTTTAATGCATCCCTATACAGGCAGACGAGGTGAGGTTTCTCCCCAGTGGAGAACATTAAGGAATTGTTACATCATGTTGCTTTCCTTCCATTCCCCAAATGGAGCATATTTTCCCTTTTAAACTATAGTGCTAAGATGGCCCCACTTAGCAGCCCCCAGAGTGAAGGGCAGTGGCTGTCCAGCACCCACCGTGCTTCCACCACCAGCTGCCACTGCAGCTTAGAAGAAGACGGGGGTCCCGAGCCTCTTTCCTTTACGTGCTAGGATTTTCCTCCTTCGTGGGGCCTGACTTAGGATTTTGGAACATACCTTCTAGAATAGGATAAGTAATGGCTGGCACATATGGGGTGCCTTCTGTGTGACAGGTAGGCCCTGAGCATGATGTGGCCAGCAGTTCCCAAGCTATTCTCCATCATTGCCCCCATGTCACTGTCCTGGGGTTGCCAAAATAATATACCTTAGACTGGGGAAGTGGGTGGGGTGGTTACAATGACTGAAACTTACTGAATCTCAGTCTGGGTTCAGGAGTGCAGATTGGCATGGCCAGGGCCAGGCTCCCTCCCAGCACCTGGTAGTCAGGGGCAACCCGGGAGTTCCTCAGCTTGCAGGGGCATCACCCCACTCTCTGCCCCCATCCCACGGTGCTGTCCCTGCAATCTGTCTTCACAGGGCATCTTCCTCTCCTTATGTCGGGTCACACTGGATTAGGACCCACCCTAATGACCTCATCTTAACTTGATGACATTTGCAAAGACCCTGTTTTCAAATAATGGGACATTCACAAGTTCTGGAATTAGGATTTCAGCATATCTTTTGGGAGACACAATTCAACCCATGGCACTCCCCCTAAGGAGACATTTTAGAGATTTTCTTTTCAAGCATTCCCCATAAAATTATAAGACCACAGATGTTCTGGGGCCCATTTGTATGCCGTGCACATGTCTGCACCCTACACACAACCCCCTCCAATCCATTTCCACCCCTGAGATCATGGGTTTAAAACTGGGGAAACTGACTTTCTGAGCTGTCAAATAACTGGCCCCAAAGTAAACTCACGTCAGGACTGGGCAGGGCCCCTGTGCTGACTTAGGGGTTTATTTCTTAGGGGTAATGGTTGTACCTTCCTCTCGGCAGAAACTTTACCTACAGGATTCTGTTTCCAAGTGGGTTTTAGATAGACACAGTTGCAAACACCATCAGTTCCACCCCTGGGAGAAGAGAAAAGACTTTTTTTTTTTTCTGGGAGTGACATTTGAAAATAAGTGGTCTTTCTGTGCGAGCTAAATGCCCAGATTTCTCATCTGCTACGGACAGCTTAAAGAATGAATAATTTAAACGGACTGAGCTTTGCATGGAGATTCGCTTCAAATGAATCACTAAAAGTGTCTTATTTTATGATCCTAGATGGACTTGAGTGACATTAAAAATTCATATGTAAGAAAGAAAGAGATTCCATTCAGCTCAGAGCAGAAGTGGATGGCGGTAAAATGCAGCCTGAAGAATGAGGTGAGTCAGCCACCTCCGCCCTCTCCCCTCCCTGGCCCCCTGCCCAAAATCAGGCCAAGTGCAGACCTCAAGAAGAACTCCAAGTTCCCAGCTACCTCTGTGAGGTTCCAAACGCACTAAAATACAGCTGATAGTGATTACACCTTTGATTCTCGTGGGTCTGCTTTGAAATGAGCTTTTCATTTAAAAATGGCAACTCTCAAAGCAGGATCCCTGAGTCAACATTTCTTGGGAATTTCTTAGCGATGCAGTCTTTCACATTCCACGCCAGACCTCCTGAGTCAGAAATTCCAGGGGTGGGTTCTAGTCAGCTGTGTTTGCTGGGGATTCTGCTGCAGGCTCCGGCGTGAGACTCGCTGGCCTGTAATGGGATTGCCGAGTAATTACTGCCGAGCATCTGTGTGCCCCCTCACCACGACACTGAGCCCACAGCTAACATCTGGTGCTGAGTTCTTCACTCACATCAGCTCATTTCACCACCATGACGGGGAAACAGTCAGGAAGGAGCATCGTGCACACGCGTGTTGTCGGGAACCACAGGAGTACTCAGCAAACTGTCTGTGGCTACCCCAGGCTGGGGTCACAGCTGATCTTTCTATTTCCCTTTTCAGATCTGCTGTGGCTTTGCAGATATTCTTCAGTGGAAAGACTTCATAAAAAAACAGTTGCCTTCTACCCTTTTCTCCAACCTTCCTCTTCTCTCCCGCTCTGTCTAGAATCTATCAGGTCTGCCTGTGCAGATGGCTCACCTCTTGTTCTGCTCTGCAGGCAGCTCACCCAGGCCCTGTCGTGCGTGCATGGACATTCTGAGTACTTACAAGGGATTATAAATTTTTAAACATTTTTTTATGCCTTCAAATCTCTTTTCCCCAACAGCAATGGTGACATATTCTCATTGAAAGAGTATAGAAATATGACCTGAAAAATTAAAATCCTTTATAACTCTGCCCCTCTTCCCTGCCTGCCCACCCCTACTCCAGGTAACTAACTCCCCTTTACAGCCTGGAATAGAGTGTTTTGGCTTCTAAATGTGCACGTAGCAACATCTGAGATAGTAGATTTCAAAATAAGGCTCTGCATTGTATAGAGTTTGAACTTTTTAGTTATGCAGTTTTCCCTTAGTGTCACCTCTTAGGCGCCCTTCTGTGCCAATTCATATGATTCATTCGCTGTATTTACCAGGCACCTGTGGTGAGCCAGGCAGACACTGTGGTAATGCTGGGACGTGGTATCACCAAACTGACCCACATGGAGCTTGTAGTCTACATATTTGTCAAGACAGATCTTGATGAAAACACAGGGAAAACAGTCATCTGTTCACTTGGGTTCACTCTTTTTTCTTTTTTTTTTTTGAGATAGTGTCTCACTCTGTTGCCCAGGCTAGAGTGTCATGATGTCAAACTAGCTCACAGCAACCTCAAACTCTTGGGCTCAAGCAATCCTCCTGCCTCAGCCTCCTTCCCAAGTAGCTGGGACTACAGGCATCTGCCATAACACTTGGCTAATTTTTCTATTTTTAGTAAAGACAGGATCTTGCTGTGTTGCCCAAGCTAGTCTTAAACTCCTGGCTGCAAGTGATCCTGTTGCCTCAGCCTCCCAAGTAGCTAGGACTATAGGCACCTGCCACAACACCTGGCTAGTTTTTCTATTTTTAATAGAGATGGGGTCTTGCTCTTGCTCAGGCTGGTCTCGAACTCCTGAGCTCAAGGGGCCCTCCTGCCTCGGCCTCCCAGAGTGCTGGGATTCTTTGAAGAGCTGCACCCGGCTTACTTGGGTTTACTCTTACAAGCCGAGTGTAGGAGGGAACAAAAGAGACGTGGCACCTGCCCTGGAGAGAAAACAGGAAGTGAAACACACAGCAAAGGTGTAACACCGGCCGGGGAGCCCAGGGCGACGTGAAGGAGGAAGCGTCATGTGGAACGGGGGTGGGGGTCAGAGACGGACCTCACTCAGGGACTGGTGCCCCTGTGCAGATCCGTGGTTCCCCTGACCTGCTCTGTCTCGGTGACCAGTCGCTGTTCACTGTCAGTAACTCCACTGCAAACATCCCTGGGCACTTCTGTGGACCCTTGTGCAGAGTGAGGTGGCAGTCACCAGGAATCGAGATAACCGGTGACAGCAGATTTTTTTCCTTTTGTCTTCTCCAAGGATCGGGAAGACATTTACTTCATGAAGGGGGCCTTTGAAGAGGTGATTTGCCACTGCACCACGTACAATAATGGGGGCATCCCCCTGCCACTGACGCCCCAGCAGAGGTCGGTCTGCCAGCAGGAAGAGACGAGGATGGGATCCCTCGGTCTGCGGGGTCAGTGCCTGGGGCCCCATTCTGGAGCTCTAAGTTTGCAGACAACATTGACTTTTGGGGTACATTAATGCAGGGTCCTTAGTGGATAAGGTCACCCCCAGAAGGCCACCAGCAGCATGCTGATAGTAGCAAAGTGAGCTTAGAATTTTATGTCAGAGTAAAGACAAAGAGCCCCCAGTTCCAGCCACTAAATGACACCCGTGCGTCTGCGTGTGGCTCCTGTGTCTGAGACAGGTGGCCCCTCACTTGCTGAGTTTCTTAAGACAAGGGAATGGGATGCACCCACACACCAACTCGCCTGGTGGGTCTCTCTTGCTTGTTGCTTCCTGTTAGGAAAACCCAGACTCTTTTTCATCAAGGAACATTTCTCTTTCTTTGGCCATTTCCAATTTTCTGCACCAGAGCCAACACCTTCCACAATGGGCTGAACGTTAAACTCACATTCCCTGCAGTGTCACTCGTCACCCCGTTCAGCTTCAGAGGAAGCATTTAAAACACTCCAGACAACCTGCATTCTCTCGGGGGAAGATGAGAGGCTGGGCTTGCCCTGTTCCTTCCAGTTGCCATGGTTTCCCCCTCAGGGAGCAGAATCATGAGTCACTGGCAGGTTTGCTGACGCGTGTACTGGGCGAGGACCTCAGGGATCATTGGGGCAGAGCGTGGCCAACCTTGAGTATGTGTCACCTCCTCCCGAGAGAGGCGTGTTCCCCCAAAGCAGGGGCACTTTACCCATCTCAGTGCCCCCAGAAGGCTTTGTGCAGCACTTAGGTCTATAATAGCCTCACAGAGAAACACTGTGCCTCAGTTTCCCCATCTGCACAAAGGAGGCGCAGTAGCAGTTACTTGGTGGATTTCTGGGAGGAGTGGCAGACACAGTGCACAGGAGAGACTCTGGCGTGGAACCGGCCGTTGCAGCTGTTACAGCTGACATGCCAAGTTATTAAGTAGCTACACATTCAGGTTACATGGCCATCTGCTGACATCATCACTGAAGAGTGGCCACTTCAGTAAAGAAATCTCCCACGCGGCCCTGGCCTCTAAACCTATCCCTGCTCTGCATGACCCTGGTGCTTGGGACCTGCCCCGCTCCCCGAGACCATGCCCTGAGTCCCCAACGGGCTGCGGTGAGGCCTTGAGAGGTTGAGGAACTGGCAAGGCCACACAGCTAGACTGGAGAGGAGCTGGCACTTGAACCCAGGTCTCTCAGGCTGTAGAGTGTTAATAATACTTAGGGCCTCGAAGGAGGATGTAGCAAGAATTAGTCACTCATGGAAGTGGGTTGAGATTTCCACTGCCACCACCAACACACGAGTCTTTTCATCTTTATAAATGGGCTTAACTCCGATCTGTGGCTGGAAAAGTGCATCCTGGTGACTGGAGTTACAAAGGGCCTGTGCATTCCTGCAAGCCCACAGCAGGCCAGGGAAACAGAACGGCTGCAACTCATCACCAGTGGGTGTGAGTGCCTGCTGTGTGATAGGCATACAGTGGGGCCAGGGGACTTAGCAGAGCCCCGCAGCCTGCTGGAACCCCTAGAGACTGGGCTTGGGCTTTGAGGCACCTCCCCTGAGGAAAAGATGGAGTGTCCCATGGAGTGGTAAGGAGAGGCAGGGTGATAGGGGCAGAGGCAAGAGCAAGGTCCTCTGGGATAGAGCTTTTCCATGTACTTCCCCGGGGCAGGGCATGCTTGTGATGGGGCTTCTGGGATTTGTAAACCCCAGGGTCAGTGTTGGGAGGGGAGCACCATAATTAGCACATGGACCAGCATTATTAGCACATGGCATTCACAGCATTAGCACATGGCACCAGCATCATTAGCACATGGCACTGACATTATTAGCACGGCGTCATGGCTATGCAAGAGGGAAGTGCTAGAGGCTTCTAAGTCACAGCCCCCCTCAGGGTCAGTAAGGTCCAGTTCTTATTCCACCCCCAGGGGCTGGGCCTGGGTTCTGTACCACTGAAACAGAGTCAGGGGCAGGCCCACAGAGAGACTCCACTCAACTTGGTACATTTTTCTAAACCTCTGGTAGCTGCTGCCCCAAATCTGCTGGAGGAGACAAAAGGAGCACAGAGCAGACGAAGGGCAAGAGCTGTCCCCATGTCCGCCACGTCACAGCTTCTCTGTGGCTGTTATTGTTGGGGTGGGGGCTGGATTCTGTAACTTGAACAAATGGACAACAGTCTCTTTTCCATCTGCGCAGGCTGGTCCTGGCGCTCCCGTCTATTCAGGGGACACCTGTGCCGGCCTGAGAGCCAGCAAGAGCTCTCCACCTCACCTGTGCAGTCTGGGAATTTGCCACCCCCACCCCTTGCAGACAGAGGGGGATCTGGGCCAGGGTGGGGCCCCGTATGGGGCCAAAGAATGGTCCTTGGGCCCCCATGACCCTTGCTGGGGCTTTGGTCTCTCCTCAGTGCTGGCCCTGGCCTCAGGGCCCGAACTGGGGAGGCTGACATTTCTGGGTCTCGTCGGCATCATTGACCCTCCGCGGGCCGGCGTGAGAGAAGCGGTGCAAGTTCTCTCTGAGTCAGGAGTGTCCGTGAAAATGATAACAGGAGATGCTCTGGAAACGGCTTTGGCAATAGGTAATGGACCGGGTGGATTAAGAAAGAAAGAATCCCACGTCTCTTACACTAGGGCCACTGCCACCAGTCATCTTGTCCAGGTGACCCTGGACAGGAGTGCTCACACTGGCTCTGCATGCTCAGAAAAGAGTCTGAGATTTGTGGAGCCGTGTTCCCGTTTCCAAAATGTTGGCAGGTTCTCCCGAAGGGGAAGAGTCCTCTTGTACACTGAGGAGGTGCTGAGTCTCCGCTCACCCACAATCCTGCCTCATCTTCACAGGCCGCACTGGTTTCTGCCACTATCTATGCATTTTTGGCAAATCACTGAGCACTCTGACCCTCAGATATTCATCAGCAGATGACTAGCAGCCCTCTTCTGATTCCTCTAATTATTATTGTCTTGAGGGTTGCCACACCTTGGATTTTTTCCCTGTCTTGAAGCCATCTGGCATTATGAAAAGGTAAAATCTTTGGCATCAGGTAGAACCTTGCCAGGTTCTATTATTACCACTTACCAGCTCTATGTCCTTGGGAAAGTCACTGTGCTTCCCCATCTTTAAAGTGGGGGTAGTAAGGCTCTTGTCACACGTTAACATGGATAGAACTGAGATCATGTTTAACATAGGAGGTGCTCGGTCAAGGGTATCCATCAGGGTCTCATTCTTGTTCTCCATGGCCAAGATAGGGATCTGTTGGGGTGGGGGTACCACAGTCTCAGGCCCTCAGAGCTGATTCTCTCTAAAGGCAGAAACATCGGCCTGGGCAACGGGAAACTGCAAGCCATGTCCGGAGAGGAGGTGGATGGTATGGAGAAGAACCAGCTGGCTGAACGCGCCTCAAAGGTAAAGTTCCCCAGAGGCTCAGCAGGGGGAGGGGGTGGGCCTCCAGCTCTGAATTCTATGACTCTTGGCTCTGTCTATTCTGTTTCCAGGTGTCTGTGTTCTTCAGGACCAGCCCAAAGCACAAGCTCAAAATCATAAAGGTACGTTGAGTGAGGGAGGCACCAGCTGCACCAATGTAAAAAGTCCCCAGATGCATCAGTACAAGGCCAGACCGTGGCTCCCTTCTCTGTGCCCAAGGCTGCTGCTCCAGGGCTTGACTTTTCACAGCCAGCAGGGAGGAGGCTGAGCAGGGTGGGTGGGCAGGTCCCTGAAGGGCAGGGCTCAGAAATGGCCTGCTCACACCCCCACCCAACCTCACCAGCACAAGGTCACGTGGCCAGGTCTAGCTGCAAGAGATGCTGGGAAATGACGTCTCCCCCTGGCAGCCCTGTTCTTTAATTCTACAGAGTAAATCCCTATGCAACTTGTTACTCAAAGAAAATATTAATCTTAACTGGGCCCCTCATGGTTTCAGGGCATGTGCTGTTGATTATCATTTGGTAATAGTAATGGATAAGTTTTATGAGGCTTTATCAACAGTGCTGGGTGCTGCTGTGCCCATCATCTTGGTTTGGCCTCACAACAGCCCTATGAAGTTAGGTTTGTTGATCCCACTTTGCAGAGGGGCAAACTGAGGTTGAGCAGGTGAAGGGCTTGTCCAGTTCCACGCTGCTGTGAATAGAGCTGGGACTCAGGCTCAGGCCACCTGACTTGGCGCCTTCTAGGCGGGTCCCCACTGTGGCCACAGAGTGTGCAGCAGAGTGTCGGGGGAAGGAAGAACCCGGGTGGGTCCTCACCTGCAGACCTCTCTCGCCTGCTCTCTCCAAAGGCTTTGCAGGAGTCAGGAGCCATTGTGGCCATGACTGGGGATGGGGTGAATGATGCGGTCGCCCTGAAGTCTGCCGACATTGGGATCGCCATGGGGCGGACAGGGACGGATGTCAGTAAAGAGGCTGCCAACATGATCCTGGTGGACGACGACTTCTCAGCTATCATGTGAGCTGCCCATGAGGGGGATTTTCAGTTGCAAAACACCTTAGGTTCCTGCTTCCCGGTGGGATCTGCCACCCTGGTGACACGGGGGGCTCTGGCCGAGAAGGGGTCCTGAGGAATCCCCAGTGATTGTTAAATCTCATAGCTCACAGCAGTGGGAGGTGTTAACCACCCGCAGATGCCAAGAGCCTCTCAAAGTAGGGTGGTGAGGCCAGTCGCACTCAGCACCCAGGGGATGTTACGGACACTTGCAGAAGTTGAGTTTGTCACCTGCAGTTGTGTTTCGGGCACCAGCCCCTCTAGGAAAGCTGGGTCACATCTGCAGGCAGCAGCAGTGCATTATGTATAAGAAAGCCTGGGTCCCCACTAAGTAGCTCACGGTGAGCCACAGGAGTCCTGCGTGCCAGGTAAAAGTCATGTTTTGAAAAGTATTTTGATGACACAGAGAAATAGCACTGTTCACACTGTAGCATGCAGAAAAGATACACCTGGGGATATTACACCGAGTCCCGAGTGCCCTGGGGATACGTGCAGTGAAGAGAGATTGGACCCGGCCAGAAATGCCCCGTATCACTCACCACTGATGTGATCTCCTGGTTCTGGGATTACAAAAAAACAAAAAACAGTTTTGTTCTGTTTCATTATTTAGTATTTCCTCTTAATATTAATTCGGTCTAACTGAGATTTTACTCATTTTTTCACAGTAATTGGAGGTAGGGGAAAACTCTTTAATCCCGATGTCAAAGATCTTGAACAAACACTTAAGTTCTGTGTGATCATGCCCTTCCCAGAGCAGTTTTTTCTCTACAGTGGATTCCCTACAGGAATCCTTAAAACACATACTCCTGGCTTGGCGCCCATCACTCAGTGGTTAGGGCGCCGGCCACAATGCACCGGGGCTGGTGGGTTCAAACCTGGCCCAGGCCTGCTAAACAACACCAACAACAAAAAATAGCCAGCGTTGTGGCAGGAGCCTATCGTCCCAGCTACTTGGGAGGCTAAGGCAAGAGAATCACTTGAACCCAAGAGTTTAAGGTGAGCTGTGACCCCACAGCACTCTACTGAGGTGACATAGTGAGACTTTGTCTCAACAAAACACACACACACACATACTCCTTAGTTTAAAAACAAAAAGTATAGTCATAACTCTACAGTTTTAATTCTTTCGCAAAAGCGTTTGGTAAAATTGTGGGGAGGCATTAGACAGTTTTTCCCCCTACATTAGGGACCTCAGGCCAAGTTTTCATAAGGACTTCCGCAAAGAGCCTGCTAGGACACAGCAGGTGGTGCCCGCCCACCTCCCGACCCCCACTCTGTCCTGCCCCCAGATCTCATTTTCAGGTGTAATTGGTTTGCTGTCTCTTCCCTGGTAAGTCACAGAGGGGCCTTAAGCACATCGGGGGTCCTGGGCAAGGGGCAGGGTTTGTGGGCTCAGGATGGGAGAGATTTAGGGTCTACCTGGAGGCGATGAGGGTATGATTTGCACACGGACGTGGCTTGGGGACCAGTCCCTGGTGGGCATCTGTTAGGGCAATATTGTCTCCTACTGGTGTGTGCCCCTGGGCTCCGAGGGCCTGTCCACCCAGGCTGGTCACCGCTGCCGTATCCTCCCCCAGGTCCCTCTTGAGTAACCACCCTCTCTTCTCTCACAGGGACGCAGTGGAGGAAGGCAAGGGGATTTTCTACAACATCAAAAACTTTGTCCGGTTCCAGCTGAGCACGTAAGTGGAGCCCAGCGTTTCCCAGAGTTGGGAGCCAAGTCGGGGGCAGCTGCTGATGGCCCGCGTCTGTCCGTGTCCACAGGAGCATCTCCGCCCTGAGCCTCATCGCTCTGTCCACCGTGTTCAACCTGCCCAGCCCCCTGAATGCCATGCAGATCCTGTGGATCAACATCATCATGGACGGGCCGCCGGCACAGAGGTGAGGCGGGGCGGCCGGGCTGCAGGGATGAACAGGGACTCTCCATAACGCGTTCCCAGAAAACTGAGGTGGGGAGTGGGGTGAGAGATGGGGACTAGAACTCAGAGAGGGGAGCACCTGGTGGGCAGGGCTGGGAAAGCGGAGAGCTTTCTGCCCCTCTGCCTAGTCACTGCCTCTGAGAAGTCCTCCCTGATTGCAGTAATAGCAGCCTCCTCCTACTCAGTCCCCTGGCCCTGCTTTATTTTCCCTAGGGGTGAAGATGGAGATATATGTGGATACACAGACACACACGTATAGACATATACACATGCATATATTTAACATATATCCTATTTATCTGGTTCTAACCTGCCTCCCCTTTACACTGTCAGCTTCGCGACACAGGGTTTTAGATTATTTCCCTCCTTTATTGCCAGCTTCTAAAGAGCTTGGCCACAGCAGCTGCTCGAAGTCACCAGCTGCAGGAGTGAGTGAGAAGGGGGTCCTAAGCCAGCCTGAGGGCACAGGGGAGTGGGGTGGAGTCAGAAGACCCACATTGCGTGCTGTTTCTGAAGTAGCCAGCTTACGGTCTCGGCTGCCTTAACCACTGCAGCTGCCCAGGGAAAGCCTGTCCTTGTTTGTTCCCCCACAGCCCATTGTGAGTGCTGCAAGCTCTCCCTGGGAGTGGGATAGCGTGCGATGCTGGCCCTCGGCTGTATCCCCGCAGTGGGGACCTCACCTGCCTGCTCGCTATACCGCCTGCGTCCCCTGCTGTTTGGAGGTTGGCTGGAGGCAGCGGCCCTCACTGACAGGGGCCCTACACAAGGCAGAGCCTACCTCCTGACTCTCAGGGGTCCCCTCGTGGTGATAGAATTGTCCGAGTATAAGGGACAGCTAAGCCTGGCTCCAAGACCACAGGGTGGGCAGCCTCCTTGGGTGGTTTTCCCCCCAATGTCTAGGCCACAGAGGGAGAGGCCGGCGTGAGTGTAGAGGAGGCATACGGCTGCCAGGACTGGAACACCCAGGGCAGGTGGCAAACACCCTGCCCCGGGAGGCTTACCCGGACATGGCGTTGAGGGTCCTTTTTCCGTTATGGTTCATTTCAAGGTGTCTCTCTTGTCCTGAGCAGCTTGGGGGTAGAGCCAGTTGACAAAGACGCCCTCAGGCGGCCTCCGCGGAGTGTCAAGGACACAATCCTCAGCCGTGCCCTCCTCCTGAAGGTGCTCCTGTCTGCCGCGGTCATTATCAGTGGGACCCTGTTCATCTTCTGGAAGGAGGTGAGCCTGCCGACCGCTCATGGC
The DNA here is from genome assembly GCA_963574655.1 of Perodicticus potto. Lineage (NCBI taxonomy): Eukaryota > Metazoa > Chordata > Mammalia > Primates > Lorisidae > Perodicticus > Perodicticus potto. The sequence continues at coordinate 42,756 of CAUYRH010087382.1, forward strand.
ACAGATGCTGGGCTGGATGGTCCTGCCTCACTTCGGGGGGGCTCATGCAGGAGACCGTGGGGCTGAGTGGGGGGCAGGAAGTGGATGGGACTTGAGGCTTTTCAGAAAGAAATTCAGGTTTCTTTCTACAGAGGCAGCGTGCCCCCTAGTACTATTATTGTCACCAGGGAATAATTCCAAACCTCCAGAACTGGCAGTTGACCTCAGACCTGATCAGGGGTCATTTTCTTGGCCTGCAGGTTCGGGGCACTCTGGGCTGAGATGTACAGTGGTGTAGACGGGCATCAGGCAGGCGGTCCGTCCAGCTTGTTGTGTACATGCGGGACGCAGGGTGGACGCTGGCCGCCATGGCCACGTTTGTCCTCAAGACCCCCTTTGCTACCCCTGCCCTGAGTTCCCTGCAGTCTCCCCTGTCCAGCCTGTGGGGGAGACACAGGCCTCCCCGGTCCTGGCGGTGGCTCAGTGCCCCTGGCAGCCTATGAGAAACGCAGATGCCTGGGCCCCGCCCAGACCCTGTTCTGAGGCTCACGTCTGAACACCTCTGGTCTGGCAAGAACCTGGGGCCTTCTGCCCAGGCCAGACAGGGGGCCTCTCGGGGTAGGAGGCTGAAGTGAGCACCGCCCAGAAACTTCTGACAGTGAGCTGGTCTCTCCTCAGCCCCGGCCACACCCTGCAATGTTGGCCCGACTGTGCCCTCAGCTCAGGTCCCCAGGGTTGCAGAGCCAGGCAAGGAGAGCTCTAGGGCTGTCCCCGGGCCCAGGTTCAGGTACCTCCTAGGAGCCAGCCCTCGTTGACCTACCTACAGGAAGTGACATTCTGTTAGGTGGGAGTAACTATCATAGCGTCAGCTCCCTGGGAGTGTTACCTCCTGGACGAGGTGGCGTTTCCATGGCTGGGCCACCTCTCTGTGCCGTCGTGTCTAGGCAGCTGGCAGTCCTAACGAGGGGCTGGGTCCTCGAGGTGGGTACGCGTGCCTGGGAGACTCACAGCTGGTGTCAGGCCTGCTGGCAGGGCCCGCAGCCTGTCCTGGGGACAGCCGGCCCTGCCTGCCACTCTGTGGGTGATGAGCTGCATCCTGGGGACCACCTGGTCTTCTGCTACAATCTCCCTCCCGTGCACTAACGTTCCAGATGCCCGAGGACAAAGCCAACACCCCGCGCACCACGACGATGACATTCACGTGTTTTGTGTTGTTTGACCTCTTCAACGCCTTGACCTGCCGCTCCCAGGTGAGGCCCGGGCCCCAACCCCGGCAGCCCCCCTGACCTCAGGCTCCTGGTGACGGGGGCTGAGCTCCGTGGGGACAGCCGGTCCCTGCTGCCTTGCCTGCGATGCAGGTGCAGATGGGCAACGAGGCCTTCTCGTCCGCAGACCAAGCTGATATTCGAGGTGGGCTTCCTCAGGAACCACATGTTTCTCTACTCCGTGCTGGGCTCCGTACTGGGGCAGCTGGCCGTGATTTACATCCCACCCCTGCAGAAGGTCTTCCAGACTGAGAACCTGGGAGCGCTAGGTGGGTGCAGGGGACCAGGCCCTCGCGCATGGGCACAGCCTGGCTGCTTGGTGTGGTGCTGGCTGATGGGAGGGGAGCTGCTGGACAGCGGAGCACCCTGAGGGGCCAAAGCTGTCGTGGGTCCTTCTGTCCTCCAAGGAACGGACTGTTACGTAGCCTCTTGCTCTGTTTCATGGGATGGGGACATAAGGAACATAAGGGAGACTTGGGGCAAGGCCCCTCCACGAGTAGGGGTCGGGGCACCGTGGGAGGCCCAGGCCTGGCAGTTGACTCAGACACCTGCTCCTCTGAAGACAGCTGGATTTTCTCTAGTTCTTGCTGAAAGGGACGTGATTTAGTGACTATGGCTTTCCAAGGGCCCTGAGTACATAAGCCCTGGGCAGAAACCTGGGGACCCCATACCTCTCACCCCAGTGGGGTGAGGCCTTCCTCTGAAGCCCCTGTTTCAGCAGGAGAGGGGCCAAGGGGACAGTTGTAAGGAGGAGGTTCCCCCCTACCTTCTGGCCCAGGCTTGTTGCTGGCCACCCTACAGGGTACAGAGGACAGGGAGGCTGGTGAGGCAGCCCCATGGGCTCATCAGAGCCTGGGGTGGAATGTGGCTCCAGCCCAGCTCAGGGTGATCAGTCAAGTCTGGGGTCGTAGAGACACCTCAGGTAAGACTCTTCCCTGTCACCTGAAAAGCAGTGCCAGTGGGGGGTCGCTGCTCAATTCCCTGCAGGAGCAGACAAAGGAAAGGGAGCCCCCAAAACAAGATTTGACAGATGTTTCCGTCCACTGGGAAGAAAGGCAGCTTAGCAAAGGTGAAGTGACTGCTGGGCAGCCTGCGTGTTGACAGCAGGGCCAGAGACGGGTCTGCCGGGCAGGACACAGCGGAGGCGGAGGGAGGCTTAGGAAATAATGGAATGGGACGAGGCAGGTTTCCTAGATGGCGAGCCTGGCATGGGGGTTGGGGCGTTGTGTTTACAAGAAGCAGTGACTTGGGACCGCCCCCTGGGGGCCGGGGCACTGCCCTCCGGTGACAGCTCCCCTGCTCTGGCTGCAGCCTGCCACTCTGGGTTCGGGCCGGTACCAACTCTCTGCCTGACGAGACCACGTGGCAGTGGGGCAGGGCCGGGACCAGAGGGGTGTGGTATGTACTCTGACCATTTTCTCCCTTCCCCTTTTGGCAGATCTGCTGTCTTTAACCGGATTGGCTTCATCTGTCTTCATTTTCTCAGAGCTCCTCAAACTTTTTGAGAAATACTGCCCTAGAGCCACGGAAGTGCAGACGTACCACGAAGACATATAGTGGCCCTCGTTCCCCGGCACGTCCCCCAGAGGCTCTATTTTTATGTGACTCTGGCTCTTCCCCAGTCCTTCTGCCATGCAGACTCCTCAGAGGGAGATTTGGGGGACGTTATAGCAGTAGGTCACTCACTCGGTTCTCGCCCCTAGGGACCTGCAGGAGCCTCGTGTGGTCCTCGGGAGGCCCCAGCTCTGGGACACCAGAGAGCGGCCTGCACAGAAACATCACACTATTTATTAAATCGGTGATTTTTATTATAGCGCCTATGTCTTTGCGCCGTAGTGTGCGGCCCGCTCCTGCCAGCACACGGCCTCACAGGCCCCATTTCCTCATTGTAAATGAGCGTTTGGAGTATTTTTATAAAGTGCTATACCAGGAGCCTAATCGAGGTTGGGCTAGATTTACTGTTTTTCCTGTAAATGGCCAGTTGGAAGCCTGCAGCGATGAGTCAGCTTTCACCTAAGCTGGTGAAACCTGGGCCACATCAGGAAGAGAAAGTTCAGAGGGGACGTCTGCAGCTCCCAGGCAGATTCCAGAGTCTTCCAAGGTAGGATCCACAGCCTGGAAGCTCTTCCCACAGGGGGGAAGCTGTTCTCCCCTGCCCCACCCATGACACCAGGCTAAAGGAGATCCCAGATGTGCTGTCTGGCAAGCAGCATTCCCAGGGGTGTCTAGAAAGAAACCTTTAGAGCAGGGCTGGTATCTCCCCAGAACTAAGAGGTCAATGCTGAACCATGTCCCATAAATAGACTTACTAGGCATTTGCCTCTGGGGGTGGGGGTTTACTTCCTGAACCACTTCTCAGGATCCTTTGGCAAACTGCTGCTCCAAGTTATAGGCTTCCCATTAAAAAATAAGTAAATATGCCAGGCTCAGTGGCTCATGCCTGTAATCTCAACAACTCAGGAGACCAAGGTGGGAGAACTGTTTGATACCAACCTGGGCAATTAAGTTTCTACAAAATTTTTCATTAGCCTGGCATGGCAGCATGTGCCTGAGTCAGGAGGTTACAGTGAGCTGTGGTGGTGCCACTGCATTTCCACCTGGGTAACATAGTAAAACCCTGCCTCTTAAACTAAAAGAAACCAGGGTCTGTTGATATTTGCAATAACAACAACAAAAGATATTTGTACCCCTTACATATACCATATAAATAAAATTGATAAAACAAAGCTTTTGAAAGAAAGGGGATAAATTTTACTAAACAAGACAAAACTCCAATAAAATATAATGGATAATTGTACCACACTAAAATGAAGACTTTCTTTCATCAAGGATATAGTAGATTTCAACACCACCATCAAGCAACTTAGCTTGATTTACATTTATAAAACATTTCATTAACAGTAGATAAACATTCACCAAAACAAAAATAGAGACCAGAAATCAAACTCAAGAAACAGAAGAATCAATCTAAAGCTAGATCTTTCAAAAGACCAATAAAACTGTTAGTCTTGCTATAGATTTGTCAAAGAAAAAAGAGACAAATTGCCGGTGAGACCCCTCAAGAAATTACAATAATGAGGGACTAATACCTCGAACATCTTTAGGCACCTAAATTGAAAACATTATAAACCAAACTACCAAAACTCACTGGAGATAAATAATAGTATTGTACTGACAACATCCATTTTCTGCTTTTAATAATTGTACTCAACGGCTCTGTCAAACGTTTCTACTGGGGGATGGGTATACAGGAACTCCTTTGCAATTTTTTATGTGAATCTAAAATTATTTCAAAATAACATAAGAAAAAAATCCATACTATTAACAACTGAACAAAAATATGCCAGGTAAATGCAAATATCATGTACAAACGGGGTTGACACTGTGAATGTCAGACAAGATTAAAATCAAGGCCAAAAGCATTAACTTAGACAAAGAAGGGTATTTAACAAAGACAGAATCATCACTGAAAATCTAATAGGCCAGACTATATACCAACACAACATCTAAATTGAAAGAGCAAACAGAATGAAAGTTAAAGAAGGCACACAGAAAATTCGCTTAGGAAACTAACTGGCCACATGTCAGGACATAAAACCTCAACGTGACCCCCAAAAGTAGATATAGATGAATTCTCTAATCAAGATGCAATAAAAGTAAAAAATTCTCCAGCATACTAAAATTTAAAAACTCTTGGGTCCAAGAGAAAAATCACAATAAAAAACTGCTAAAATCTAGAAGCTAATCATGCACACACACCTCTCAGAATCTATGCATTACTACAAAATAAAACAGACCCCAATAGAGAAAAAAAGAATAGCTTATATGTTTACTTTTACTTTCTAGTAATTTAACAACTCAAAAAATTATAGAAAACATATGCAAGAGGAAATATAAAAGCAAAATTAATTTTAAAACATACTCAGGAGAACCCAATCTAGGAAAATGAAAGGGAAAGAAAAGAAAGGGGAAAATGGACAACTACGAAAGATTACAGATACATTGGTCAGTATTACAGAAATTAAAGTGAAGACAGAGAAAGTGGAACATTTACTAGGGAATATAAAAATGATCAGTGCTAACCCCAGAATATTTATTAAAACAAATCAGATGGTAAAAGAAACTGATCAAAAAGTTAACACCTGGGTGGCGCCTATGGCTCAAAGGAGTAGGATGCCAGCCCCATATGCTGGAAGTGTTTAAACCCAGCCCCGGCCAAAAACCGCAAAAAAAAAAAAAAAAGAGTTAACACCATCTTTGACTACCAAACGAAAAAGTACCAGATGCATTTTACCTAAACTTGAAAGAACTCCTTCCATTTGCATTTTCTGGAAACTGGCAAAAGGTTCTAAATTATTTTTGTAAGGCCAGTACAATTTTAAAAGGAAAGCCCGGGATGGCACCCGTAGCTCAGTGAGTAGGGCGCCGGCCACATACACCCAGGCTGATGGGCCAGCTAAACAGCAATGGCAATTGCAACAAAAAAAATAGTGGGGTGCTGTGGCAGGCGCCTGTAGTCCCAGCTACTTGGGAGGCTGAGGCAAGAGAATTGCTTAAGCCCAAGAGACTGAGGTTGCTGTGATCTTGACACCACGGCACTCTACCAAGGGTAACACACTGAGACTCTGTCTCAAAAAAAAAACAATTAAAAATAATAATAAAATAAAATTAAAGCACGATTTACATAAAATGTAATTCCAGACCAAATCGCTTATATGCATTGCTACAAAAGTACTACACATGGACTAACCAAACTAAAACCAACACATTAGAAGAATGAGAGTTAAAATACAAAGATGGTTTAGTATTTGGAAACCTATTAATTTCATATTCCTTACTAATAAATGAACAAGAAAACCATGGCCACTAAGAAACACTGAGTCCAGCTTCACAAAAGAACAAACTCTTCATCTGTTAGAACGAGCGTTGGAAGTTTCTCAGACCCAGATAACTCACTATCTGCCAGGCCCGCTGAGAGGCAGAATCTCACCCCTGGGGCAGCGCACAGGTGCCAAACACCCAGCAGGTGCCCTCGCTTCCCCGTGTGACGGTCCTCTCAGGAAGCAGATCCCCCTTTGTGTCTGAACTCTTCATTAGAACCAACTTAAGGCAAGAAGCGAGCTATTTATCGGTAGACAAATCATAATCCTCCTGACAGCCAGAAGGGAGAGGCACCAGCAAGTGTTATTCAAGGCACAGACCAAAAATTGCATTTTTACCAAAAAAAATCTAAAAATAAATTGATAGTAGGGACCTAATTCTTTGGATTCATGAGGAGATATCTGAGGATCTTAATATTCTGAATCTGCTAAGCTGTCAGTTAAGAAGATCATATAATGTTCCCAACAAGCCACTAAAGCCGGCGTTTTATAGGGAATACCAATCATGACCATGCCTGTCTGTGGCGCGCCTCTGTGCGTTGTCTAAGCATGTGCTTTCTTTAGGAAGCCAATACACAAGGATTAGTCGGGGGTATTGCTAAGTGGAAGTTTTGATGAGCTTCCCTGCAAAATCCAAACAGCTCAATTATGGCTTATAATCAAGGCAAACTACAGAAAAGGCTGCATTTTCATCTGAATTGCAAAAGGTCAAAGGTTATAGCAAAAGACTAAAGGAAGAGAAATACCTCTTACAGAAGAGCTCACAGTTCCTTTAAGTAGTGGCAGCGTGGGACAGCCTCAGAGCATGCAGTTTTCCAGACCTGTGTCTGATGGGAGACCCTGCCCACCTATGTAATGTTGAGTACTTTAGGATAACTGGAGTTTATTTACAGTGAGTCTACACCATTGAATTGCCCATCATCCCCTTTGGGAGCAGCCCTGGGCAGGCAGCAATACTGAGGGCTATAACTCTGGCCCAGAGGTCGAGAAGCCAGGCCAGCACTGGGATATCACTCACTACTGACTAACAGGATGGGCCATATATATACCCATATATATATCCACCAAGCTCCCAGATTTAACAGAACCAAAACTTTGCTTTGGTTCTGTCATTTGTTCATGACACAGAATCATTTCAACACAGCTGAGAAAGCCAGATGGGGAAACCTTAATTGCAGACACCTTCTGAGAACCTGCACCACCATGAGACCATGTTATCATCAAAGTCTTTAGCCTTCATTTCTCCCTTGTATACACTTCTTCATGCCTTTATAAAAAATACAGAAATTCCAAGCCATTGCAAACTGTACCCAAAACAGCACCAAGACTTTGACCCAAAAGCCTCTGACCTATAAGAGCGGAAACAGACCATCAAGGTGCACTTTCTAACCGGGACAGCCTTGCGAACCCCAGCGATGGAGCCTACTCCTCCAGAAAAGAACTTGGGCTCTTAACACAGAGCTCTCAAACATCTCAGCATCTCAGGAGCTTATTGATAGAAAATGAACAAAGGGTAAGGTTAAGTCACCGACTTGACACTTAACGATTTCTGGGAAAAATACCCACCCATCAGTCCAGGCCCACCTGGCTATAGCCCGTGTGCTCTCCGGTAAAGTTAAGCCAGCGTGGGAGGGGATGGGCCACAGACGGGCCTTCTATTCCGCTGAACCCCAGCCCTGGCTCCTCCTTAGTTATTCTCCTCTGGGACCTCCCGGAGCCCTTCACTGTGGCGGGTCCTCCCGCTGATCTCCAGCAGGGCCTGGGCCTCGGGGTCCGCGTCAAGGATGCTCTTGTTGTTCTTGGCCTGGGGAAGAGGAAAGAGGGTGGATGTGTTCAGTGACAAGCACAGAGAGGAGAGCTCTCCAATAACCAAGAGCAAGCAGTGATGTCCCACTAGCTGTCCCGTGATGGAGTGGAAGCAGGACTCCACTGTTGCCACCGGGATAATGGGCACAGTCCCCTCCCTGTGGCATCCCACCCTGGGATTCAACGGTCAGGAGGATGTGTGTGAGGTGTTGTGAGGTACCAGGGGCCCAGCAATGACTCGGTTGCAGCACCAGGGAATTAGATGGTGTGCCAGACCCCACCTTGTCTTACAGACAGGCAGAGGGAGCCCAGAATGCCAGGCTCACACTGAGGGAAGGTCCGCAATCCCCAGGGCTACTCTATTAAACCATCGACAAATCCCTGGCAGGACTTGGAGCTATGTGGCTATCAACATCCCCATAGCTAGCAAGGCCCCTGCCTGGATGCAGAGGACGCCTCCACTCACCAGCTCCGCCTCCGAGGGGTCCCCGACCGCCCACACCTCCATCCTATCAAAGCAAAAGTGCTCCTTGGCAGACAGCTGTGGGCTGTTGTACGTGGTGCACGTGGGCTTGGCTTTGCTGTGTCCTTTCCCAAAGTCGACATCCACCCAAAGGCCAAAATAATTGTGCTGCCCCCCCATACCCTGCAGAGGAAGTCACACAGAGAGTGGTGTCAGCAGCTCTTCCCGGCCCCAAAGCACCAAACGCCACGGGCTTGTGCCTCCCAAGAGTACCCACCAGGATGGGGCAGAGTGGGGACTGTGACCTTGTTTTCCTTGGCTGAGATACACAGACCTCTGCAGGCCGAGCATCGCTCTCCACGTCACCAGAGCAATGACTCCAGAAACCCAACCACACTCCTTTTCCAGAGGCTGTGCTGGCTGGAAGCCCACGCACGTGACAGCAGAGAACAGAAAATATGGACATGGGCCCTGGGTCCAGAGCCCAGCACATGAAGGGGAGAAGCTAACATTGGCAAATGACGCGTCACGTGTCACTCGCCCTCCCACCCACGTCCAGACCGGGATCCTCATCCTGGCACAGGCTAGGAAATGGAGCTTCGAGTGGGGGAAGCAACTAACTCAGGCTGAGGCAGACCCCGGGGGATTCAAGCCCCCATTCCTGCCACCCTCACTGTACTGCTGGCCCGAGTGGGCGGCTGGCAAGAACAGAGCAGGTTTCCAGCCTGGCCTCCCTGATGCCACCTCTCTGGTCCTTCTCTAGGCCTGGAGCACCTGGTTCTGACCTTGGGCAGGAACACAGTCCTCATCAGCTCACAGAGCTGCTCCATCTCTCAAGCTAATTACTGATGATGACTGGGGACCGAGTGGGAGCCAAAGCCTTCGCTCCTGACGTCACCCAACTGCCCTCTCTGGGAGCTGCTGGTGTCCTCAGAGGGCCTGGCCATGTCCTTCCTTCTCTGTGGCTGCAGCGTGGCACACCTGGAGAGGAACTGAGCCCTCTCTAGCTGATCGAGGGGTCCAGTCTTTCCCGCCCTCTGCTCTGCATGCACAGGGCTGGAGTTCCCCAAAAGGACAGTTTTGTCAAAAAGCAGAGAAAAGAAACGTGGTGGCGGGGGGAGCTGGCAGGAGCAAGCCAAGCATCCACGTGGGTCCCATCCTAGCTGGTGCCCTCGGCCCTGTGCCCACCAGCCCTCTCTGCCCAGCCTAGACATTTCCCCCTTCATCCTTTTCCTGTGGCCAAATTGCCAAGCTGGAGCAAGGACCAAATAGAAGCCACGGTCACCCCAACTTGAGCCCCATGTGCTGTTTGATGAATTTACCCACCAACCACTCCCCAGGTCTAGTCCGGGGCCACCCTTACCCAGCATCCCCAGGCATGAGGCAGGGCAGCTATGCCCAGTGACAGGGCAGGCCCTGATGCATCTTGAACCACACAGATCACACACCAACCGTCTGAGAGCCAAGAAAATGGGCCACAGCCAGGGACCGAGGACAGAATGAACTGGACATGGCACGAGTGACAAGCTGAATGCCATGCAGTTCTCCGATTTGCAGAGGGAACACGTCACACTGAGCCTGAGGACAAACACCTCCAGGGGGCTGATATCAGGAGGTGGTCCAAGCTCTCCCTGAGTCCTTACCAGTCCGTTTGGGATCGTCTGCTGCCCGTGGTTCAAGTACATGTAGTGGTCATTGTAGCCCGTGTGCGTGTACACGGCCATGCTGGGGGCGATGGAGAACAGGAAGCATTTCTGGTCCCCTGAAAGTGACCACAGAGCAAAATAAAAGGGTCCTTGTGTCTGAGCTGGGCCCAAAGAGCAAGGGAGCAATGAGCCCCGGTCCAGAGGGCCCAGCAGCCAGGACTTCTCACCACCCTCATGTGTGCTGAACACGCCACACTCCTGGACATCGGAGGCTCAGGGACCAGGACGAGCTGCCTAGGGACCCGGTTGGATGAGAATAGAACAGCTGTTCTGGTGATGTCTTTTAACCCTGGCTGGGAGAACAGAGATCAGAACGCTATGCCTTTTGGCAGCGTCAGGTCAGGCTGGCCAAACGCATCGGAGCCAGACAGAACAGGCTTCCTTATAACTCATGAGCAAGGGAGCAGGCAGTCACCCCACAGGTACTGGCAGCCCCAGCACAGCCTGCTCACAGAGGCAGGTGACACTGGCCTGGGGCTGTCCCCAACCTGAGAGTATGTGTCATGCATATGAGCATAGAAGACTTGCAGATACATACTGCCCAGAGGGGATGACCTGTAGGGAGGGGACAGTGAAAGGTAACTGTCTGCCTGCGGCTCAGGGGTGGGTACACGTGCCTATAACAGAAAGGTGCCAGTCGGAACCTGGGAACAGCAGAGTCCTGGTGTTAGATCCCACAAGGACCTCCAGCACTCGGATAAAGGCCTCGCCTATGAGGGCTCCCAAAAAACTAGCCAGAAGGGCCTGCAGAGGGATGAGCACAGGGTGGGATGGGGCTGGGATATTTATTAGGCACCAAGGCTGTCCCCGGAAGCAGCCAGGAGCATGCGTGCAGAGGGCAGAGGTGAAGGGGCATCCAGACCTGGAGGGGCCTCAGGGAGGATGGCGCTGATCAAGCAGACAGGGTCCCGCCAGCAGAGCGCTGCTGGACAGACAGAGCCATGTGGGGCTCTGTGGTCAGGGTCAGGCTTCTGGAGGCCTCCAAGGTCAAGAGGGATGTCGGGGCACTAAGTCGGCTGAGGGAGAGCCACTCCATGGAGGAAGCCCCCCACACGATAAGGCAGGGCATGCAGGAAACAGCAGGGCTTGTGGATGTTGGTGGGAGGAGGAGGGCAGTGAGATCCGCTGGACCCAGACAGTGGAAGGGCTTTACCCTGGCCTAGAAGCTGGGCTTGCTTCCCTGGACTCCAACAGCCCCAGAGGGTTGAAGGTAGTTTCAGACAGACAAACTGCTCGGCCACGCCCTGCCTGGCACCCCCAGCCCTGCCCTCCCAGGCACTGCACTTGGACAAGCATCACTGGGCTTTGCAATCCTAAGGCTGTTATTTGACCCACATGTGCTGGTCCACCTCTAAGCAATGTGTCAGGACCACAGAGCATGGGTCCCCAGCTGCAATGAGCCCCCACTGTGGTCTGTGCTGAGGACTGCTCTCAGTGGAAGGCCAAGTGAGTAAAACATCACTCTCCAGGATATAAGGCAAGGACCCAGTGAGTCATGATTACCTGCATAAAAAGCCAAGCCAACAGCAAGGGCTCCTTATCTAATTCTCACATGAGTAATGCTCCACCATGCAGCAGACTCCGCCTAGCACCCAACTGTCCCCAAACCGCCGGCCCACGTGGTACAGTTTCGAGTAATCCCGGGGAAATGAGGCCTAGGGAATCAATCACATTGCCCAGTGCCAGAGCCAGGACTCAGAAATCCTGTCTGTTCAGTCCAGGGCCTTGGGCCTTTGAAACTGCAACCCGGGAAACATAACCAAAAGTAAAGTGACCCTACGGTTATTAAACCACATCAAGTCTCAGGTACTAGAGGTTATCATTTCCAGAACAAACAACACTCTGAACTTGACCCAGAGCCCATGGATTTGCACCACCTGTGGTGCAAGACTGCCCTCTGCTGTAAGCTCATCCTCATAACTCAGAACAGAATGAATTGAACTTTGAAAACTTTTGTGTCATTTCATTTTTCTACATTCTTCAGGAAAATTAAGTCTCCTAGTTAGTAAGACATTAAGACTCAGCAGAGTCCATCTGAAATTAACATTAAAGGAGCTGTAGGTAGTGGAAGCTTTATGTGCAGTAAGGGTTTTCCACATCCTAAAGCACAGCCTCCCGCTGCATGATGAGACAGAGAAATCTGAATCTCCCTCAAATCCCTGGCAGGGGAGAACACCCCATCCCAGCAATACTAGCAGAGAAATATCTCTAGAAAGGCCCCTTGCAAGGCCAGCCCTTGCCTGGCACCAGGGAACCTTGATTTGGGGAGGGTTCTTGCCATTCCCAGACTAGAACAAAGATCTGGAATGTTATAAAACCGAAAAATAAATAAATTCCAGCAACAGGATATAGGAGAGAGAGGTTCCCAGCCCAACACCCAGTATTTCCCTCCACCCATCCCAGTTGAATGGCTACCCAGCTTCTGCTAAAAGTCTTCCAGCAAAGGCCACTCCACTGGACACAGTTCTCAGCCTCCAGAAGCTCTGCCTGGTAGAGGAAAGATGACAATTCCGGGGGCCCGTGGTAAGATGAGATGTGCAGGGGAGACACAGCCCTGACAAACCCAGGGAAGGCAGCCTACCTTGAGTACAGACAGCAGTCCTTACCAGGCAATGTGCCTCTGTGAACATTTTCAAAGGACCGTTTACATCAGAGGGAAAGAGAATCTGCTTGGAGTCTTTAACCCCAGGTCACACAAAGAGCTTTGAATTCCCAACAGAACCAAAAATCTGGCCGCCTATACAGCAGAAAAGAAAGGCAAAGGCCCCAAGCAGACACATGTGGGGGGTGGGGGAAGCATCCAGAAGCAGCAGCATCCCCTGGTCCCTCCAAGGGGCCGCAGCCCAAAGTCTCCACACCCTATAGCAACACCGGGCCTGTTTCCCCACATAGAAACAGGTGGCAAGGCCCGTCCTGTGTACTGCAACACCCACTGCCAGGATCACAGAAGAGATCCGAAACGTGGCTGGCCACCACAGAGCAGCAGCACGGCTTACCGCGGCCCTGTCTCTGCTTCCTCCACTTTCTGCCCACGCGCAGGTGTCCACGGCAGCAGCCGCCTCACCAGCACTCTCTGCCAGCCCTGTGCCACCCTCTGGGGCTCAGGCTGCCAGGTCTTACCTTGAAACTGAGGCTTGACCTCCCAGGCGCAGGAGGCGAACCCGCCGAACACGTGGCCGTCGTGGTCTTCCAGGACAGCCACGCAGGGCCCCCGGTGGGTGATCCGCCCGCAGAGCTGAGAGAAGCTGTGCCCGTGGAGCTCGGCTGAGAACAGCAGGCGCCAGCGGTGCCGCTGCTCCCTGGGCAGGTGGGAGTTGACGTAGACGACCCCGAGCACGTCCAGGATGCTCTCGAACTTCCCGCCCTGGTCCACTTGACACTCAGGGACCAGGGTGCTCAGATCGAGGACTGAGCACAGGACAGGAAAGCCCTTGTGGATGACCACGCTCAGAAACACGGCCACGTGGGGCACCCTGAAAACCCAGTCCTCGATCACAGCTCGGTCACACTCCTGGTCCAGCCACTGGGGGCCCCGGGACCCCTCGCCATCTAGGGGAGAGGGACACTCAGTGTCAGTGGGGCTGTCATGTCACCTTGTTGCTACCCTCTAAACCCTTGTTCACCCATGTGCAGAGGCTTTAGAAGTGCCAGGCTGCTGACCGGGACCCCAGGAGTCTCTCTGGGAAGAGCAGTTTCATAGCTACAATCATGCTCAGTCATTTCCAAGCAGCATCTGTCGTCCTATCTGCCACCTTCCACCCACTAAGAGTGCAGGTGCAGGGTGGCATGGTAGGAGCACACACCTGGGACACCAACTGGCTTCAAACCCTGGCTCCCTACCCACGTGACCTCGGCAAGGTCTTCTCTCTGCCTCAGTTTCCTTGTATGTAAAATGGAGGCAATGCTAGAACCGACCTCATTTGGTGGTTACGAAGAAGACAGGAGCTTTTATGTGTTCTAAGCTCTAATAAGAGTGTTTCCTCTAACTCAGTCCATTTTATTAACCAGAAGATGTAAACCCCTGATTATTTAATCTTCCACTTCCCAACTTCTGTGATGTTTCAAAATTCCTATGATTTCTAAGTAAACTATTTTTTTCAATAGTTTCATCTCTCATTACCTATGTATTACTTGAAAAGTTTAGGATGATTTTAATCATTCAACTTGACTTTTGCCACTAAAATTATTAACTTTAATATTCTATTTTTATGATTCCTCTTTTAAAACATACTGACTCTGGACTGATGAATATTTTGCCCCTAAGACAAACTATTGATACTCACATACATTATATTTTTATTATTTCCAGGTTTCAGATACCTCATTTAAATTAGTTTTTGCATATAACATCTTTTCAAATTGCACTTAAAAATCTGGCTTTATAACAAAAGAACAACATCTTTATAAAGTCTACTTTGCAAAGAGATTCACCACAAGCTTTTTTAAAAAACCAATTTAAATACAAGCCGTTTCTCACCCAACAACAGCAGAGTACACATTATCCTCAAGTGTACACTGAGCATTATCCAGAATAGACCAAGCTATAGGCAATAAAAGTTGCCTCAATAAGTTTTAAAGGATTGAAATCATACAAAGTGCGTTCTTCAATCACAAGGAAATGAAATTAAAAATCATTAACACAGCAGTCTGAGGAATCCACAAGTGTGTAGAAACTAAATAGCACACTTCTACATAGCCAGTAGGCCAAAGAAAAAATCATGAGAAACATTAGAAAATACCTAAATGAATGAAAAAATAACATGACATATTGCTTCTTGAACTTTTGGCCAAGATCAAGTATAATACAAAAACATAACATACCAAAACTGTGGGATGTAGCTAAAGCAGTGCTTAGAGGAAAATTTATAGCTATAAATGCCCATATTGGAAAAGAAGCAAGATCTCAAAATAATAACCTAACATTCCACCTTGAGAAATTCGGAAAAGATGACCAAACTAAACCTAAAGAAAGCAGAAGAAAATAAAAGACAAGGGCAAAAATAAACGAAATTGCCTCTTAGCCAATTCACTCCAGTCCATCCTTAATCCTCCTTAAGGGGGAAAAGAAAAACCAGTGAACCCAAAAGTTGGTTCTTTTAAAAGATTAACAAAAAATAGTGAAAACTTTAGCTAACTGATAAAAAGAACGAGAGAGAGAGAGAGAGAGAGAAGACTCAAATTACTCAAACCAGAAATGAAAGTGGCGACATCTCTACGGCTTTTGCACTAATGACTAGGGTTATAGGAAATACTATGAACGGCTAGATGCCAACAGATCAGATCACCTAGAACAAGGCTGGGGGACTCACATGTCCTGATTTCTTTTTTTGTAGAGACAGAGTCTCATTCTATCACCCTCGGTAGAGTGCTGTGGCGTCACACAGCTCACAGCAACCTCCAACTCCTGGGCTTAGGCGATTCTCTTGCCTCAGCCTCCCAAGTAGCTGGGACCCCGCCACAATGTCCGGCTATTTTTTTGTTGCAATTTGGCCAGGGCCGGGTTTGAACCCACCACCCTTGGTATATGGGGCTGGCACCCTACCCACTGAGCCACAGGCGCTGCCCAACATGTCCTGATTTCTAAACTTAACTGCAAGGCTCCAGTAATGGAGACAGCAGGTACAAGCAGCACTCTGCCACACAAGGTCTCAACCACTGAGCACCCACCGGGCACTTGCCTTGAAGCTTCGTCTCAGAGAGCAGCTGAGTGGCCAGCACCTGCACACTTGGGGCGGGACCTGGGGTCTTCTTCTGGGTCCAGCCCTTCAGCTCCTGTCTGTGGCTTAGCACGTGCACCACAGAACCCACCAGGTCCTCTGTAAACTTGAAGATCACAATTTTACCATTAAAACCGGTCCTCTGTAACCTAAGTCATGTCGTAATACAGAGAAAGGCAGTTTTCTTTCTCTCTTTAGCCAACTATGAGGAGCCATAATGTGGGAGAAAATTACACAACTTACATAAGTTATCTGTTTTTCTAACCATACACTTGGGTGGCCTAGAATTTCCGCCAAAGCCTTTGTCCAGGAGTTCTGACCTCACCCAGATAGTTCTGCAGTCCAGGGTTCCCCAAGGGGTGGGCATCTCACGATGCCTCCCGTCAGCCGTGTAGCCTGGCCCAAGTCCCCATCTGAGGATACCAAGGCAGCTTAGGGCCTGCGAAGGGCCTCGAAGCCCCCTACCTTTTGGACTTCTCTGGCTTTCACGGGCCCTTCTGTGGCTGAAATCATTTTCAGAATCATTAGACTCTTTTCCTCTGAGTTTCCCTTCAACAGGTGGGACATGGACACTGAGAACTGCTCCTGGGACACGTGCTCACTGGGCCCCTGTGCCTTCCCTGTCAGGTCCAGCCTCCGCATGCCATCGTACAGTCTGGTGACCATCTCTGAGGGAAGAGCGTCCCCAATGTGGTTCTGTTGGGGACAAGCAGGAGAAAAGGTTGGAAAGGCTGCAAGTTCAAACTGATATCATCACAGGAAGAAATACGCAGGGGGCCAAGACCAACCACCGCTCCCTCATGATGCCTCTATCAGCCCCTGAGCCTTCCTGCACCCCCATGGGTACCACCCCCACCTACTCCTACAGCAAATGTCTATGTATAGCTGATGTGGTCTCTAGATTAGGAACCAAATATATTAGCTAGCTTTTACCTCTTATCTACAGTCTTTGTGCTCAATGTGCATTTTTAGTTATTTTGTATTTAAATTTTGAATTTAACTCTTAAGGGCCAGGTGCAGTGCCTCAGGCCTTTAATCCTAGTACTCTGTAAGACCAAGGTGGGAGGATCCCTTGAGCTCAGGAGTTCGAGACCAGCCTGAGCAAGACCTCCTACCTCTACCAAAAATAGAAAAACTAGCTGGACATTGTGGCGGGCACCTATAGTCCTAGCTATTCAGGAGGCTGAGGCAAGAGGATCCCTTGAGCCTGGGAGTTTGAGGTTACTGTGAGCTAGGATGGCAGGGCACTCTACTCAGGGTGGCAGAATGAGACTGTCTCAAAAAAAAAAAAATTAATTCTTAATGCCTTGACAATAACCTTCCGTGTTCTCCTTGCTGGTTCCAGAATTAAATCTGATTTGATCCAGGGATTACAAGTACATGGTGAGAGAGGAAATGACAAATCCTACACTTCCTGCATAGCACCCTTCCTGAACGGTGGGGTCTCCTGTAACTGCTGACTTCATAACACACCACTGGTTACAGCATTGATATCATCAGGCCACTCGTCCAAGGAGCCTTCTACCCTCACTGCTCAAAAAGAGTATCCTATTTCTGTCAGTGTTTGCAAAGTTCAATTGGAAAATCCTCATTCCTTCTCTAAGAAAACTTTATGCTTAGGTCTTATGATCTACTCTTACCCATATTTATCTAGATAAACATTTATGAACATCAACCACCCAGTCTGCGGGCAAGTCTTTAGTTGGCCTGTCTGGATCTGTTTGCTCCAGCTCTGCTGTGCGTGCCCCGGGCCAGGAGGTGCGCTTTGGATCTAGCAGAGACTCGTACATGTGTATCAGACCACACCGTGATGAGCCTGACAACCTCCTTGGCCAGTTTCCTTCTGTGCTGTGTGTTTAGGAGAGGAGGCTGGTAGGGCGCCTCCCCAGACTCCCAGGAAGATGAGCTGATGGTATCTCCACCTTAGTCTGAGCACTCAAACACAGAGCTAAAAGCCCCTCGGAACAGGGCAAAAAGATGGGGAAATTGGCAGTTTTAACTCCTCGTAAGGTAAACCTTGAATTTGAAACTTCATTGTTTTGTTAGGCGCATTATAAAATTACTAGGACATCAGACACACCTTCTAGAGGCAAAAGGGCACTTGAAATGTTGTAGTTACTGAATCTACAAGTCCACAGAGGCGAATGTGTGGCTCAGTGCTCAGGGGGACACTGGAGAGACACTAGGACTGAGAGACACAAAACAGGCTGCCCTCTTTGGTGTCAATGTCAAGTTGGAAACGCTTCCAAAACATTGTGTAAATCATTCATTATTTACTGAGTTCCTTTCTTTAGCACAGATAAGAGTATTGATTTCAGAAAAGGGAAGGGATGTGTTTAGCTATTGTGCATGACCGATTTTGCAGTACAATGGCAGGGCAGAATAGTTACAACAGAGAGCACATAGCCACAAAGCCAAAAATATGTACTATCTGGCCCTTTACAGGAAACAAACTATTCTGTGCTCCCATACAACTGTCTTACAAAATAGGAGAGCCAGCGGGTGTGGTGGCTCATGCCTGTAATCCTAGCATTTTGAGAGGCCAAGGCAGGTAGATTACCTGAGCTCAGGCGTTCCAGACCAGGCTGAGCAAGAGACCCAATCTCTACCAAAAATAAAAAAATTAGCTGGGCATGGTGGCACATGCCTGTAGTACCAGCTACTAAAGAGGCTGAGGCAAGAGAATCATTTGAGCCCAAGATTTTGAGGTTGCTATGAGCTATGACACCATAGCACTCTAGCCTGGAGCAACAGAATGAGACTCTGTCTCAAATAAAAAAAAAAAATAGGAAAGCCCATTTCGGCCCAAGGGCCAGAGTTTGCAGACCCCTGGTGCCCAGCTCAACATTAGCTACTGATTATTATTCTTGCCTTTAGTGCCTTCAAAGAGAAGGACTTGGATGAGGTGTTTGAGCTGTTTTCATCAGATGACAGAGCAGCAAACAATCTGTCTATCTCAGCCTGTTCCTCAAGAAGAAACTGGCAACAAAAATTCTGCCCCGATGAGCTTTTGCTGTTCCCCATCTCTCCTGGTATCTGGCAGAATTCTCTGCAGAAGGAAAAGATACAAAATTAGAGAGACATCAAAATGCAATAATCAGAGAAATTAATGTTAATAATTAGATGGTCAAGTTGTCACTGGCTCCCTAAGCAAGAAAATATTTTTTAATAGTATTTTTAGTTCCCTTGTGCTTTGAATGAGTGCTCAATGTTCATATTGTGGCTAGAACTAACTGGCTGCCTTGTATTGGTGGGTGCTGGAAACTGAGTTTTATCTCAAACACCAGTAACTTAGCCAGCAACTTAGCAACTGCTGTTTCCAAGTAGGCAGTAAAAATAATAGACAGAGAGCCTAGCTGACTGGGCTAGACTTGCTGACCGAGACTTCGTAACTTTCTGTTGTACTGATGCATTCCTTGTGAGTTTCTTTCCCAGAAATGCAGGATCCCATTGCAGCCACAAGACAATCACAAAGCCTTACACCACTTGCTCCTCCAGAAAAGATAACATAAGTGATGCCCACCACAGATCGTGCCCAAGGACCTGCCTGGAAGCCCGTTCCCTGTACCCTACCTGTGCATAAGGTTGAAAGAATGACTGATATTAACCCTTAGCTCGTTGTACTACTAAAATCCCCTCCCTGGGAGGGACTTTCCTGCCATTTTTTGATCATGGGATGTGTGTACTAGTAAAATTTCTCACTGTCCTTGTGCACCCTGCACTCCGCCCCCAACATGCAATGATGCTCACTCCTGCATTATTCATCTCACCTCCAGAAAAAAACCTTGACCTGTTGGTCGGGGAGGCAGCATTGAGCAGGCTATGCCACCCACCTCCCAGCTGATGCACCCTTGCTGATAAATCCCGTGACTGCAACAATCCTCATGTCTCAGTCACTGGCTTTCTGCATGGTGAGCAACAGTGAACCTCCTTTGTAAGTCATTGTAAGTTCGTTAACAAAGTTAACAAATAATTGATTTAGCTACAAAATGCAGCTAAAACACATCTGAGCTACATAATCTTGTTGCAGCATGGTAGAAATGAATAGCTGATACAAATAAAGTGTGGAAACCCCCATCCTGACTCCCGGGAACCTCTGAAGTGTGTCTATAATTGTCAAATGACAGTCTGGATTTCTTCATCTGGAAACAGTTCACAAGCAAATGTGATTAAGAAGTAAAAAAAAAAAAAAAAGTATTTTAATCAACCTAAATAATTCTCTTTTTAAAACCAGAGTTGGAAAAAAAAAAAAACCTAAGGCTGAGTGAGCGCATGTATTTGTTTGAATAAAATCATCACAATCAATTTAACCCTCATGGATTACTAATATGTTCTAATTTCACCAGTCAATCTGAGCACATTATGTCATTGTAACCTACCATATTCTTTAGTATTTTATATGTGCTTATTTTAAAAATTAAATAAAGATATAAAACTCAAACAAAAGTATATTTAAAAAAAATAAAAGGATTTGTTCTATAACATTTGGATTGAGTTGAAAAGCCACACTTAAAGACCAAGAAGGCCACAGGTTCCCCATCCCTGTGCCGGACTGTTATCCATTTTACATTTCCACCAGCAAAGCGAGTTTCAATTTCTCTACCTGCTCCTTAATACTTGTTATTTTCCCATCTTTTTTATTATAGTCATCCTTGCAGGGGGACCTGCCTTTGACAAGCTTCACTGCTAATGTGAGGGCCACTCCAGTGAGGGCCACCCTGGAAGGGGACTGCAGGGCACCTTGCAGAAGCAGGCTGGAGGCTAGGGCTTATCGGAGCTGGTGTCTGATCTCCAGTTTCTCAGTGATAGAAAAGCCTGGAAGGAAAACCTCCAGCTTTGGCCTCAGTGTCCAGCAGTGGGAGACTGTCCTCACCTCTAAAACAGAGGGGCTGCGCTGGGCGCAGTGGCTCATGCTTGTAATCCCAGCACTGTTGGAGGCTGAGGAGGGAGACTTGCTTGAGCTCAGGAGTTCGAGACTCCTCTAAGCGAGAGTGAGACCCTGACTCCTAAAAAAATGGAAAAACCCAGCCCTGTAATCCCAGGGGCTTCCGGAGGCTGAGGCAGCAGGATGCCCACAGCCCGAGTCTGAGGTTGCAGTGAGCTACCACGCCCACTGCACTCTGCTCAAGGGCATAGGGTGGGACTGTGTCTCAACAACAACAAAAAAAACAGAGGGGCTGCACCACCTGTGTCGGGGCCCTCCAGGGCACAGCCTAAGCAGCACCACCCAAGCAGACCCCTCCTCTTCCACAAAGCTTCTAAGAGGTGACCAGGTGAACCAAATTATCTATACCAGGTGGACCAAACTATCCCAAGAAACATCACCAGGGAGGGGTCAATTAGGAGATGAGCCACCAGTACTGAACTTGTTCTTTTTTTTTTTTTTTTTTTTGCAGTTCAGCCAGGACCAGGTTTGAACCTGCCACCCTTGTTATATGGGACTGGCGCCCTACTCGCTGAGCCACAGGTGCCACCCTGCACTGGACTTATAAACACTAACTGTGGCGGGAAGTGGGAGAGAGTGCAGAGCACGGGGAGAAAGGGGCTCCTGGGGCATTACCGACTCTGCAGTTCATCTAGTCCAGGGGTCGATCACGTAACCCTGCTGAAACATGAGCCAGTGTCCTAACAGGATCCCCAGGAGAAACTACAATAGAAGACGTGTGAGGACACGTGTGGCCAGAGCCGTAGGGATGACTGACAGCAGCGAGGAAGCCCGGAGGGTCTTGGGGAGACAGTGTGCAGAGGGACGTGGTGCCCAAGGGGTCAGGGCCATGTCAGGTGACTGGGGAGAGCCAGAGAAGGGAGGCTTAGCTCTGTACTGGGTACAAGTCAGTGCCTAGGTGTCTTAATTTTTATCTAAGATGCAGGCCAGAGTCATAATTAGGAAGCAGGCATTGTTCATCCTGTGCGGCCTGGTCTCCCTCTTGCTCTGTTCTGTCACAGCCACCCTGAGTGATGCTCTGCACAACCTGAGACCCTGCGACGGTCACAGCTTTACATGTATTACCAGTAAGCTGCAAGAACTTTAGCCATGACTTTTTTTAGGTTCATATTCCCCCCCACCACGAAAATTCAAGATTTTCTCAAAATCAGTGTTAATCTACCAAATCACCAAAAGCTTGTGTCGCATACTCTCCCATGCCCCCATCTTCTTATTCTGCTGAAATCCTGTAATCAGCAAATGCATAAAAACACACCCTAAGCCAAGCATGGTGGTGGGCACCTGTAATCCTAGCACTTTGGGCGGCTGAGGCAGGAGGATCACTTGAGCCCAGGAGTTGGAGGCTGCAGTGAACTATGATGACTACACCACTGCACTCCAGCCTGGGCAACAGAGCGAGACCCTATCTCAAAAACAAAATAACACAGAAATGCATCCTAATGAATTTTATTTTGTTCTTACAGAGGGTCTTCCTCCCAAAATCATCACACTAGGATCTCGGCCAGGTGCCTTCTCCACCACTTAGATTCCCCAAATCCTGGGAACGCTTCTTTCCTGCTCAAAACCAAGGAATTGCTCTACCGGGGGTACAGCCTGGGGCTAAAAGGCTGCCAGCTTCCCAGAAGCTTCCACACACTCCTTGACAGAGGTGTCAAATGTGTCTAAGGGTCATGCCCCCTTAAGAGGTCATAAGTCCCGCCTCCTCCAGGACACTGGCCATCCTGACATCATTCATTCAATAAATAGCCCACTTCCTAGGCTAGGCCCATCAGAGGGAGCAGGCAGACACAGAGAAACCCAAGAAACACCTTGTCCTGCAGGAGCTTCCGGTCTGACAGGAGAGACAGAGACAAGTGCACAGGGACCGGTGTGGATCGGGGGAGTATGGGAACACCAGGAGTCAAGAATGGAACCTGCCCCAAACAAAGGACACAGCGAGCTGGCTCTTCAGGGACCCACAGGCATAGGAAGTGGGGACAGATGTGCACAAAGGCATGGATAAGAATATCTTACTTGGTGAGGCAGGGTTTAGCAAGAGTGGGATACAGCGTACATGGGAAAGGGCAGAAGAAGTTGCAGAGGAAGGGGGCCCTGGCCATGCTTCCACTGCGGCCCCTCCCAGCCCACCCCAACCTCCTTCTGCTCCACTCACTAGAAACAGGCTCCTCTGCTGTTGTGTGGAGACGGCAGCCTGGCACAGCCTCACCCACACTCACCCCAAACAGCTACAAGGAAAGAACAGGTCTGGGCAAGCCACCAACAGGCACAGAAATGCCCAGAAGAGGGGCAAACCGGCAGCACAGGGTGTGCGCAGGGCAGTGCCAGGACTCAGGGGAGGGCCCGCAAGCACAGTAATGCCAGTGACACCGGTTTTTCGACTAGGAGGGAGGAGGGTGTGCAGGAGCCCCAATGGGGGCCACAGAACAATGGGAGAATGGACAGCCCCTAAGAGGAAGCCCTGTCCCGTGCATGCGTGTTCACCATTCTTAGTGCCACTGGTGAAGAGACATGACTCAGAACAGCCCCAAAGAAAATCTATTTCCTTTTAAAGAGCCCCCTGCAAGGCAATGATGAAGTGTTCCAAAATTTATCTATCCTCGCCTCAATCTCCCTAATCAGGCAAGAAATCTCTTTAATCAGCTTTGAGGAGGAAACGAAGGCCTTTGATGTAGGGGTAACACAGAAAAGGCAGGTCAAGAAGCTCTCCAGCGTGCACTATCCAGGGCCTCCTGAGGATGGATGAATTACTAAACCAGGTGCCCCACACACTGTTGGTGCTCACCTTTCTGTAACTATAGTCGATAATTAACCTTTATGGCCTGATCTCAAGACAGTGCTGGTCACATACGGGGCTTTTGAACATCCAAAAACATCACCACTGCCCTGTAAGCGGTCCCCCTCCTGCTTGAGAGAGGACCCCTCCTCTGTCCATGGAGTAAGATCTGTTGGCGGGGACGTAGCTCAGTGGGTTGGGCGCCGGCCACGTACACCAAGACAGGTGGGATCGAACCCAGCCCAGGCCTGCTAAACAACAATGACAACTGCAACAACAACAAAAATAAATAAATAAAATAATAGCCAGGCGTTGTGGCAGGCACCTGTAGTCCCAGGTACTTGCAAGGCTGAGGTAAGAGAATTGCTTAAGGCCAAGAGTTAGAGGTTGCTGTGAGCTGTGATGCCACAGCACTCTACCGAGGGTGACAAAGTGAGACTCTGTCTCCAAAAATAAATAAATAAGATCTGTTGTCTGTCTCTGTCTCAATAAAACTTTCTTGCCACAATTGAGTTCTTTCCCATGAGAAGATAAGAACTCACATGGCAAGTTCAGAGGGCTTTCTCGCCTCCATGAGTATACTCTCTGCATCCCTCACTTCTCTCCAAATTCAAGTTCCTGAACTTTCAGTCCCTGACACGTCTTCTCGGTGTCATGGGACTTTCATGAGTACACCTTGGTATGTGGGACAGTCTTCTGCTGGCAAGTCGTACGTGACACACCCCTGCACTAGCCCCAAGACTTCCATAGGTCTGCCCCTGTCCAGTTTGCACAGAGGATGCACCTCAATGCTATTTTAGGGGCACACATTAGGATTGCCTGTACCACTGGACCTCCCTGGGGGTGGCCTTGTCCCCCTGGAGCCATCTGGCAATGACTGGAGAGGGAGAGAACCACTGCTGACATGCGGCGGGTAGAGAAACCACCTGATATCCTCCAGCGCACAGGACAGCCCCACAACAGATAACTATCCAGCCTCACGAGTCAACAAGGTTAAAGGGGAGAGACCCTGGCTTCTGAGGATACTTGACAGAATAGGAAGAGCCCCCCTGAAGTGTGCTGACATCCACAGCACTGGCGCCTTGGCACAGGGACCCAGGCCCTGTAGTCATGATATAAGCAAAAAATGGGCAGATCTAAGCTCCTACTGGCATCCTAGGACGGGGGAGTCAACTCCCTGTCCTAGCTTCTCTGGCTGGCCCCTGTCATCGTGGGGTCTTTCTGCCCTGCCAGGCCAACCTCCAGCCCTCTTTTTTCGAAGGACCATCATCCTTAGATGTGAAGGGGCCCCTCAGTATCCCCCTCCCGGGCAGATCCCAATAGCCACATCTGGACAGGCTTCCAGTCCTGTTTATGTCTCAGAGTCCAGCCACCATTCTGCAAAGGGGCGGATTGAGCCAGAACAAGGAGTTCCTTGGGCCAGAAGGTGACCTGTCCTGTGCGGCCACAGGCTGACTCGACCCCTGGCTAATCTGTAGGGGCGTTGCCTTGGGAACGGTTCTCAGCTCCAACAGTCAGTTGTTGTCAGAACACCAGGAGGAAGACGCCGCCACACACCCGCACCACAGCGTGTGCCCCGACCCACCTCCCCCGCAAGGCGCCCACACGCTCTCCTCCCTGACAGCTGGCCGTGGCCCTGGGCAAGGCGCCTCCCCACCCGCTCATCCTCACCGTAGGAACAGCGGAGGAAGCGGGGTGATTCCGTGCTCCGACTGACCACTCCAGGAGCCCCCTCCCAGCTCCCTCCCAGGCTGCAGAGGTGTGGGCGGCCAGGGAGGGGCAGGGCCCAGGCCCGCTCCGGACACTGTCCGCTCCGATCCCCGCCCGGCCCACGCCCACAGCCCAACTCCTGATGACCCCGCGCCCCCGCACTGACCCTAGACCCGCCTTCCGGTCCGGTAGGCTACAGGAGCCCTGGGGGAGCCCCTCCGGCAACACCTATGACGGACGGTCTTTTGCCCCAATCCGGGAAGCGGAAGCCGAGGGCCGGAACCGAAGACAGGAATCAGCCAATGGCGATACCCCTTCTGGGGAGTGGGCGTGGCCGGGGAGGGTGGGAAGGGGCGGGGCTACGACCTTCGCGGTCTGCAGTCGTTGATGAGCGGAAACTTTGCCAGCAGTGTTCCGGGCCTTTGTACTCAGAAGCAGCCTGGGTTTCCAGGCTGGGTGAAGAACGCCCCTAAGCGGTTTATAGACACGATGACCCATAGCTCTCTTGACTTGGTGGTTCCCAAGGAAGGGGGAGCTGGGTCCACCCAGCATACAGGCTAATGCCCCTGTTTCACATGCAGCCTTGCTCTGAGCCTGTGGGAATACTGCCCCGTCTGACTCTACCTTCCCGCCAAATCCTGTGACAACTCTCTTGTCAGGTGAGCTGCCCAGGATCCCCCAGTCTCACAAGGTAACAAACCTGGTAGGGTCAGACACAGAATGGATCGTGGTAGTCTCAGGCTGATAGGGCCAGGACAACCAAGATCCACAGGGCAGCGTTTGTCTTTACAGTTTGCAAACATGTTGCACACCTACAACATGCCAGCAGTGAGCAGAGCCCTGCCCTCAGCAGAGCCTTGCCCTCAGCACTTCCACCACTCAGCCCCTGCTGGCTGGAAGAGGATGTCCATTCAATTGAGGGGAGGGGAAATGGTTGTGAGGGGTGTGGCTGTGGATGAGAAAAGAAAACAAGGTCAGTATGGCCTTGAGGGTGAGTGGCCGTCAGCAAGGAAATGGATGGGATCTGAAGTTAGAAACAACAGTCTCTCAGCTTGAAATAATTCAGAGGCCACCGCATATTTTCCTTTCTTATGTGTCAAGTGTCTGCTGCCTTTCCAAACCTTTCCTTAATCTGAATCCAGTGACAAATTCGTAACAGCACTGGAGAGGAGTCATTACTCCCATCAGGTAGAAAATGGGGTTCGGAGAAGTTAGGTGACTTTTCCAGGGACACACAGCTGGAGCAGACCACCAGCTGCTATGGAAGTAACCTGGTTCAATGGTTCCACAGCCATTGCTCTGGAGAGAGAGGACTGAGCCCCAGTTGTCCCCTTGGGTCATCCGACAGAGGGCATTGTATTTGCAGCGACAACCCAACAGTCTCCAGGAAAGAACTCATTTCAGAATAAGTCTTGGTCAGGCCTTGGCCCCAAGATGCTGACTCACTGCAGAAAGGCAGGTGATCCAAGCACAGGCTGTCCTCCAGCCCAGGTAAGCCCTGGGGACAAGGACTCCATCTGCAAACCACCACTCTGAGATGACAGCAGCAGAGGGGCTCATAGCCATTGTAAGACAGTGGGAGGAAGAGGGTCCTTGTTCCTCTCCCATGCCACCACGGGGTCCTACCTAGACCACCCTGGCTCCCTCCTCAATGCAGACACCAGAGTCATCTTTCCCAACACACAGCAAGTCACCCTACCCACTTCTGAACCCCTTCAGAAGTTTCTTGCTGCAGTTCACAAGGCCTTGCCCAATTTCCAATCACCTCTGGGGCTGCTCTGCTCTCCCTGGGTAACTCCAGCCCCCCAGGCCTTCTGCAGCACCTCTTCTGCTTCACTCCTACTTGGAAGGAGCATCCTCCAGGTATAGTCTGGCTCTCTGAATGTCTTCCTCAGCAAGGCCTGCCTGTGCCCCTCGGGAGGCCCTGTCTACCTGTTCCTGCCATCTTGACTCTCCAACCTGCGTCTTGGGCATTGCTGCTCTCTCCCATCTTTTAATTCCACTGTATTTGTTTTCTGCTGTCCCCTCAAGGATGTAGGCTCCTGGTAAACATAGCCTAACTGGTTTGCTGCTATATTCTTAGCACATAGCCAAGTGCCTGTGCAGGGGGTACTTGGCAGGGGTCTGTAAATATCTGTTGCAAAAAGGACAGAACAGGGTGAGCACTCCAGTGGCCTGACCACTCAGCAGCGCGGGTACCTGCCAAGCTGAGCTTTGCAGTCAGAGTGACCACACTCAGCCAATGAATTCCAGCCAACAGTGGAGGAGGCTGGCATTGCAGCCTGACACCTGGATTTGGGGGCACTGGAGGAGAGACCTGTCATCTTTCCACCCAGCTGTGCCATCCTCTAGGGAGGATGTATGGGGCCACACAGGCGCCCCACCAACCAGACACCCACTGGCTGTTTAAATGGGGCCAGAACAGAGTCCTTCATGCTGAGGGTGGCAGGCCTGGCTGACAGCACACAGGTCCGGGCCTCATGAAGGAGTCATTCTGAACACTGATGCCAACCACCAGGAGCAGCAGATGCAAGAGTGACACATCTCAAAGCCTATCCACCCCTATCCTCCTGGGCAACAGTGACACATGTCATCTGCAGCCAAGACTCCTGATGCCCAAGACACTGGACTTCAGATGTGATGTATCAGGTCCCAAGTACAGGCTTTCATGCCCATGCACTGCTTGTGCACATAAGCCTGGGAGTGTATGTTCAGGAAAATCCAAGGCAGCTGCATTTTAAACAGAGAGGCAGTTTCCTGAAGACTGAAGCTGGGGACTAGGGTGGGCTCAGTGGCCCCTCAGTTGCAGGCATCAGGACCGCGAAATAGGAGCGAAAGTGTGGAGGTGCCACCTGTGGGCTGGTGGAGTAGCGCCCCTGGTGGCCATAGCAGAAATAGCTTGCATTCCCTTTGCTCACCTACTTGGAGAGTTTAATGGGGGAAATTTGTTAATTACCAGCAATTTTGCGGATGAACCGAAACTAAATATATATATTTTATACATCGTGCTTTTTTATACAGAGTCTCTGTCATCCAAACAGTGTGATTATAGCTCAATGCAACCTCAAACTCTTGGGCTCATATGATCCCCTGCCTCTGTCTTTCCCTGCACCCCTCAGGCTCCCCGAGTGAGTAGCTAGGACTCCAGGCCTGCTCCACTATGCCTGGCTAACACTATGCTGCTTCCACCAGTTACTGCTCCCTAGGAACCCTGTGTGTGCTCTAACTACCCCCTAGTGCCACTTCTGTCTTTTATGCTGACTTTGGATATTGAAACCTCCTCTGCTCCCAGGGTCCTGCCATTTGCAGTGGTACCTCTGCTAACAACACCCCAACCAGGTTTTCCAAGTTCAACTTTGATGCCTGCAAACATCCGCGGAGCTCCAGCCAGGCATCAGTTTCAGCTTCCATTCTCTCTTTCCCACATGCTCCATCCCCTGGCTTCCCATCTCTGAAACTATACAGGGAACCCCAAAGTGTCACATGAAAGGCAGCTAAGGGGCTGGGGCAGCACAGCAGGGTCTGTTCCTGGGAAGCGAGTGCCCTGCCACCCAGCAGGTCCGAGGTGGGGGAGCTGTGACAGGTGGGTGTGGCAGCCTGTTCTCATCACACAAGGGGGCCCTCCACAAGGCAACAGGAGTGCAGCTGTGAGAGGCTGCAGGGGCCCTAGCCCAGGGTGAATCGGGAGCCACCAGCCAAAGAATGAGCGTCACCCAGCCAGGGCCCTGGCAATGGGGGAGGCCCAGCAAGAGGATCTCAAAGGATGCACAAAAGTGGCCATGAGCTCAAAGTCAGCTTGAAATATGGCCAGGCCTGGACAGCCAGAAGACAGCGGACCACCCGTGGGAAGGAGAACAGCGCCCAGAGTCACCCTCGTCCTAATCCCCAGAACTGCACATATGTTACCTGACGTGGCAAGAAGCACTTTCAAGG
Source organism: Perodicticus potto (assembly GCA_963574655.1). Lineage (NCBI taxonomy): Eukaryota > Metazoa > Chordata > Mammalia > Primates > Lorisidae > Perodicticus > Perodicticus potto. The sequence goes on from CAUYRH010087382.1 coordinate 71,933, forward strand.
TGTGATTGAGTTAAGGACCTTGACATGGGGAGATGATCCTGGATTAGCCAGGTGGGCCCATGTGGTCACGGGGATCCTAATAAGGTGAGGGAAAGCAGGAGGGTCAGGAGATGTGACAATGAGAGCAGAGAAAGGGGTGGAGGAGGGGGAGGCTGGAAGAGGCGGGAGTGCCGGAACCCAGAGAAGGGATGGGAGACCCCTCTAGGGCCTCAGGAGAGAACACGACCATCTGGCCCCTGACTGCAGACATCTGATCTGCAGAGCTGGAAGTAAAAACTTTCTGCCTCCTCCATGTGAGCCTGAGGGGTCTGAAATCAGCTGCCAGACACAGAAAATAAAAACACAGGACATCCGGCTAAGTCTGAACTTCAGATAACGAATAATATTTTAGTATAAATAGTACCAAATATTGCATGAGACATAATTATACTAAAAATTCTTTGTTGTTTATGTGAAATGTAAATGTGACTAGGCATCCTGATGACATCTATCTATCCTAGTCACGAATGGCAGTGGCAGGGGAGGGGAGCAAGAAAGAGAAAACCTACATTCCTGCTGTCTGCAGCAGGCTCCAGAGGGGACAGGAAGATCTAAAGTTGGGTCAGGGTCCATATCCTGTTTGTCTTGTTTTGTTTTTGAGACAGAGTCTCACTCTGTCGCCCAGGCTAGAGTGCAGTGGCGTCATCATCACTCATTCCAGCCTCACAGTGCTGGGCTCAAGTGATCCTCCAGCCTTAGCCTTCCTGAGTAGTTAGAACTGCAGGCATGTGCCACTATGTCCAGCTAATTTTTGTATATATATATTTTTTATAGAGACAGGGTTTTGCTAGATTGCCCAAGCTGGTCTCAAACTCCTGGCCTCAGGCTATACTCCTGCTATATCTCCCAAAGTGCTGGGATTACAGGCATGAGCCACTGTAATCAGCCATGGTCCACATTTTATTATCCAAAGACATCCCATTTCATGGACAGAGACTGCTTTCAATCTAAAGTAACCCCAGGACCTAATTTCCTAAGAACGGACAGAAAAAATCCTGAAGAAGGTCTGAGTTTATCACAGGGGGTCAAGAGGCTGTCCCTCCTTTCCCATCCCCACTGAGTAGGTTTGAGGAGCTATAGAAAATAAAGCTGGTTGCATTATGGCCCGTGAGGCTGTCTGGACCAGTTCCAGTGAGATAAATCAGCTTCCCGGCCCATAAAGATGCAAATAGGTGCCCTGACGAAGAGGCCTGCACCTGCCTCACATCCCCCCATCCCCTGGGTCAGGAGCCTCTCCCACCCACAGTTTAGCATCCTTCGCAGCTGCTCCTAACATCCTTGGTCCTGGGATTGTTAAATTTCTAACAATTCTCACATGCAGCAAGTGTGGCCATGTGTCCACAAGGTGGCACTCATGATCATGGCAAGATCAATTGCTACACCCCTAGCTTTTTACATTAAACCATTTAGTCTTAAATTTACAAGGCTGTTGAGAATCTGATATGGGGTTACCGTACAACCCACACCACTTCCCCTGACATGACCGTCTTATGTGACTCCTACGCTTGTCACTGTTAATGAACCAACAGTGACAATGTCATTCACAACTGGAGTCCACACTTCATTCAGATTTCCTTAGCGGTTACCCAGTGTCTTTCCCTGCTCCAAGATCCCATCCAGACGCACATGACATTTAGTCAGGTGTCCTCGGGCTCCTCTTGGCTGTGACACTTTCTCAGGCCTCCCTTGGGTTGGTGGCCCTGGCAGTTTGAAGGCAGTCGAGGATCTCATGGAATGCCCACCCCTGGGATTAGCAATGTTTTCCTCTTGGCTGGACTGGGGTCAGGGGTTTGGGGGAGGAAGACTCCGGAGGCAAAGTGCCCTGTCCGCAGTCGTCCTGTGGAGGGTGCATACATCAGCAGCTCCTCCTGGCTGGGTCGACACTGCCTGGCCAAGGGCCTCTGTCGGGCTTCTCCCCACAGAAGCGGCCCTTTTCTCTCTCCCTTTCTGCACTGTGCTCTTTAGGTCTGGCTTTAGAAGGACGGTTTTACCATTTCCTGCCCCCTTGGCCATGAGAGCCATCTGCTGGGTTAGGGTGGGTGGGGGTGGGAAGTAGGGGGCAAGGGCGCTGGTCAAACATGAGAATGAGGAGGAAGCCACGACCAGGGCCCAGCGGCCTGCTGAGGTCAGAGCATAAAATGGTGACCTGGGGCTCCTGCCTCTTCCTGCCTCTTAAATCATCCAAGCAAACCTCAAATTAGGATCCCTGAAGGGCTGATAGGAAAAGGCCGGCAAGAGGCGGCTGAAGCAAAGCAGCATGAGAAGGGTGAAGGCGACCCAGTGCTCTGTCCTCCAAGCACCCCCAGGATGCAAAGCCTGGAGCAGGACAGATGTGTCTGGGTCCCCTGCCCTCGACCTGGCCTGATCCACAGCAGGTGCTCAAGAAGTGGCTTGTGGCTCACGCTTGAAATCCTAGCACTCTGGGAGGCCAAGGCAGGTGGATTGCCTGAGCTCAGGGGTTCGAGACTAGCCTGAGCAAGAGCAAGACCTCGTCTTTAAAAATAGCCGGGCATTGTGGCAGGTGCCTGTAGTCCCAGCCATCTGGGAGGCTGAGGCAAGACAATAGCTTGAGCCCAAGAGTTGGAGGTTGCTGTGAGCTATGATGCTGTGTCACTCTACCAAGGGCGACAAAGTGAGACTCTGTCTCAAAAAAAAAAAGTGACTGCTGAACAAACAGTGTCAGGCTGGTGGCTCTCATGGCCCTCGGTTCCCCCAAGTAAATCAGACTACACCTCCCACCTACTCAGAAACCCTTTGGTGGCTGCCCACCCTCCAAGTTAGATGGCTTTGCAGGTGGAGGCCTCACACAGGCCTTCCAGTCCCTGATGTCCCCTCTCCCTCACCCTAGGCTTCAGCTCAAATGCCACCTCCCCACCTATGCCTCAGGTGGTTAGCCCCAACCCAGCCCAAGATGAAAAGGTAGGGGCAGAGAAAGGTAAGGCCCTTTGCAGACAGTACAGGGTCACAGGCAGTGCCAGGGAAATGCTGACCCCAGGACCTTCAGGCTAAGGGGGTGGAGCTATGCCCCCATCCAGAAGCCCCTCTGACTTAAACTCTGTGGCTGATTCCTGCAGCTGCTGCCCTCTCCCACCATGGTAACCCAGGACACTCACAGCCGCCCCCCTGCTTTCCTCTGTGCCCCAGCCCCCTACGCCGAGTTAGCTACATCCTGGGCTTCTGGCAAAGGTTGGTTTTGCAGTAAGAGTGGCTGTGAGTTCAGTCCTTCGTTTCTCACCACGATAAGACTGTGTTTCTGCTTTTGCGGTACACAGGTCTTCTTCTTCTTAAAACCATAAAAGGCATCAAGATCTCCTAGTTGCTAAAATCCTCTGTGCACAGGCTGAGCTGGAGGAACCTCTGCGGCTTAGCTGAGTGAGGCCCCGCGGCTGCCAGCTCACCTGTGTCCCGCCTGCGAAGGGTTTGCCTTATATGGTGACAAAGCGGAGCTCAGGGCTCACCCAGGAAGTCCTCAGTGTCACAGAGGCTTTTCACAGGTCTCTGCAGGAGGTCTGGCCAGCCAGCTGCCTTCCCAGGAGGGACAGGGGAAGTAGGACTCAGGTGCAGAGCTGCATGCAGGGAGGTTGTCCTAGGAGGAGAGATGCTCAGGAGTTTACTGTTTGTGGAAGATTAAGAGAGAGAGAGCCAGTAGGTTCTCTAACATTAAGCAGAACCAGAGGAAGTCACTGTTTTGGATTTCAAATTTGGTTAATGCTAGTGTCAGCAACTAGCAACGCACGGGCCGGGCTCATGCTAAGTGCTGGGTATACCAGCAACTGCAGGGGCTGGCGCCATTATTATCCCATTTAACAGATAGGATTTTCAGTTCAACAACCAGAGCTGGGGGGTGGTGGGGTGGGCAGACAAGGGAAGAGGCTGGAGGAGAGCAGTAAATCTGAGATCAGCAGCTTCTCTGCCAGACAACTGGGGAGTTCACCTCCAAGGACACTGCCCTGGATTAAGGGGGTGAAGGCTACGGCTGTCAACACAGCAGCCACTGGCCACACATGGCCGCCGAGCACCTGAACTCTGCTGGGCTCAACTGAGATGGGCTATAAGCATGATATATACCCCAGAGACCAAGGACTTGTTTTTTGTTGTTGTTTTTTTTCTTGTACGGTTATATGACATCTCAAATCCTTATACTATTTGGAAATTATTATTATTATAGGCTCATGGGAAGTTGCAAAGGTAGCTCCCAGAGGTATAACTGCTTTCCCCTGTGGTCAAGCCTCACGTAATTCTAGCACAATGTCCAAATCTGTATTCAAACACAGGACACTATCACGTGCTCATTTTCATGCTCCCTTGCAATGATTATAAAATGCATGTTATAGGTGGAAATTCCTCAGCAATATTCAGTTAAATTATCAAAATCAAGGCATGCTTTTTTTTATTTTTAAAGCATACTAGAAAATTTAGAATTGCAGGGCATGGGAATTGCATTCTCTTTCTGTTCTCCACGTGTGGATATCGGACAGCCCTGGCCTGGAACTTCCGATGCTGGTTTGGCTGCCTAGGATGGGTTATATAAGCTCCCTGACCTTGGCTCCTTGGGAGTAGACCAGGCCTTTAGATTCCTGCACAATTAACTCTTCATGCACTCTACACGTTTCTCGGGTGCCTGCAGTGTGCTGGGCTTTGTGCTGAGGGTGGGGACCCCAAAGGCAACAAGAGACTGTATTCTCCAGAGTGAGGGCAGCCCATAAAGGACCCCACGGGGGCTGGTCCTTAGGAGCAGCTGATGCACCATCAGCCCAGCAGGTGGAACGGGGCCCAGTAGAAGTTAAATAATAACAGAGGGGGCACCTGAGAGCAGAACTCGGCACAGGGCACAGACTTGCCCACAACACAATGATGATGGTAAGGAGATACATGGTCAGCAAACAAAGAACAGAATGTCGCTTAAAACCTGCATTGTCCCTGTCGCCCGGAATAGGTGGACCAGGCAGGGGGAAGCTCAGGATCGTGCCTCCTTCCTTCATCCCAAAAGGCAGAGGTAGCCGTGGTTAGAAAACAGGCATGAAAAGCTGTCACACAGGGGGCAACTGCCAGCAGTTAGGGAACTTGGGGTGCCCAGCCCACACCCACACCTTAGACTCACCTGGAGAGCTTTTCTTTTCTTCAGGTTAATGAGGATACAAAGAAGCAGGTCATTATATTTGAATTTGTGGAGTAAAGTCCATCTTACAGTTGTGTCCTGCACCCAAAAGTGGCGCCTGATACCCCTACATTGTGCCCATTCTGTGGGGGCACGCCAATCCCCCCTCCCTCGCTCTTCCCCTCCCAAACTCCCCCTTCCCCAGCTTGAATCGAAGGTTGAGTTTTTCCCCTATGTGGGCGTGCATTAGGCCGGCTTCATATTAGTATCGAGTACATTGGATACTTGCTTTCCCATTCTTGTGATACTTCACTAAAGAATGTGCTTCAGCTTCACCCAGGATAACACAAAAGATGTAAAGTCCCCATCTTTTTATGGCTGAAATAGTATTCCATGATGTACATATACCATAGTTTATTAATCTGTTCCTGAATCAGTGGGCATTTAGGTTATTTCCACATCTTGGCGATTGTAAATTGAGCTGTGATAAACAGTCTAGTGCTAATGTCTTTGTGATAAAATAATTTTATTATTTTCTGAGTATATGCCTAGTAGTGGGATTGCAGGGTCAAATGGGAGGTCTAATTTGAGTTCTCTGAGGATTCTCTATACTTCTTTCCAAAGAGGCTATATGAGTTTGCAGTCCCGCCAACAGTGTAAAAGCTCCCCTGGGGAGCTTTTCCTGCTTTTATCATGAAGGATTTCTCAAATGCCAAAACACAGACTAGAAAATCCTCTTATACCCACCACCTACAGGTTTTGCTATATTTCCTACTGTTTACTGGAAGAAAGTGAGTTATCCAACATTTCAGATTTCAATACATTTAATGTTTTTGAGACTTTTTTTACTAACCTCAAAACCATGACACACCTAACACAATTAACCATGAGTTTTTCATCTAATCTGACCTTCAGTTGCTAGACTCTGGTTAGAAATGCAGAATCTCAGGTCCCTCGCCAGGCACGCTGACAAAAGTCTACATCTTAACAAGGTCCCCCAGTAACCGATGTGCTCTTTCAGTATGAGAAACAAACTTTAAATTTTGTAAACCACCCCCCCCCCGAACCATATGCAGTCTAACCCTAGTACCTCAGTTTGTGACCTTATTTGGAGATGGGAGCATTACAGGTGAGATTAGTTGAGATGGGGTCATACCAGGGAAGGGTGTCCTTTGAAAAAGGGGAAATTAAGACACAAAAACAGATGTGGATCAAGGGCAGATGATATGGGGAGACACAGGGAAAGGATAGCCACCTACTAGCCAGAGAGCGCAGCCTTGGAAGGGACCACCCTGCTGACGCCTTGTTCCAGGCTTCCGGCCTCCAGAGCCATGAGAAAATACACTTCTGTTGTTTTAAGCCACCTCATTTGTGGTTCTTGGTTACGGTGGCCTTAGGAAATGAACACACAGTCCATATTCAGAGTTCACCTGTGGTTTTCTTAAAAATACCCATGACCAAGCCCACGCTGAAAATTTTGATGTGGCAGGTCTGGGGTCAGGCTCAGGTGTGGGTGCTTTCATATACTTCTGGGTCCTACTAAGCTGCAGCCAAGCCAGCCTCAGCTTTCTTGGTTAACCATGAAGTGGCAGGTCCAGGGAGTCCCCATTGCTGCTGCTTTCTGTGGAGAAAAAAACCCACCACTAGGGTTGGAGCCCTTAAGGGGGCAGCCTCAGTGAGATCCAGACCATCAGCAGCAACAGCAGCTTGTTAAAAATGCAAATATTTACGGCCTGTTTTAGGGAGCCCTGCTGGGATCTGACACAGGCTCCAGTGTGAGGACCTGGGTGGTGAGGGGTCCTGAGCCTTCTGGCAGCCTCTGCACCAACCCAGTGGGATTTTAAGAGCGATCAGCTTTAAGCTGAGGTGTAAGGAAATAAAATCCCATGTCAATAGCCTCTGAGCTGGCTCGGCGCCTGTGGCTCAACAGGCTAAGGCGCCAGCCACGTACACCTGAGCTGGCAGGTTCGAATCCAGCCCAGGCCCGCCAAACAACAATGATGGCTGCAACCAAAAAATGGCCGGGCGTGGTGGTGGGTGCCTGT
>CAUYRH010087386.1:0-10372 GCA_963574655.1 Perodicticus potto
AATCCAGCCCGGGCCCGCCAAACAACGATGGCTGCAACCAAAAAATGGCCGGGTGTTGTGGTGGGCGCCTGTAGTCCCAGCTACTTGGGAGGCGGAGGCAGGAGACTCGCTTGAGCCCAGGAATTGGAGGTTGCTGTGAGCTGAGGAATTAGAGGTTGCTGTGAGCTGTGATGCCACAGCACTCTATCCAGGGTGACAGCTTGAGGTTCTGTCTCAAAAAAAAAAAAAAAGACAAACCTCTCAGGAGAATTGAGTGTGTTGGAGACCACTGGTTTCAAATCACCATACAGCGTCTTTAATAGTTTCCAGAAGTCTGGTGCGTGATCACAAGTACTAGGAGCCACCCTGACTGTTAAGTGAGAACGTGCATGGCAGGGCCCACAGCAGAAGGACGCTTGGACGAGACTCTGCTTCTCCGCTGCAGGGGATTGGTTGGCTCTGCACGCATGCAGCCCTGCTGTCGGCAGCAAAATGTCATTGCAGGATCCCGCCAGCATCAGACCAAAGCTTAGAGAACCAAGCTGGGTGGAAACACTGAGCAAGTCTGCAAGTTCAGCAGACCCCTGGGTTTTATATTCTAGTGTGTGTTAAAATGCCTCAGACATAAGAACCCCCTGCCAGGTGCTGCAGCAGGTAAGACATATCTATGCTGTCTGGGTTCTATGCACGTCCTGTCACATGCTGCTTTGTGTCCAGACAGCCCACTTACTGACCCCATGTGTCTTGACGTGATTGTGTTAGGTTGCTAGGATACTTGAAGTCTCTGAAGAGATGCGGCGGAACATGGGCGTGAGCTCGGGGCTGGAACTCATCACCTTGCCTCATGGACACCAGCTGCGCCTGGACATCATTGAAAGGTGAGCAGTGCTGTCCCTTGCGTTTATGACCCTTCCAACTCCTTGGGGGCATCAGAGAGAGGCCGGCAACAACGCTGCCTCCGAATAGCACCACCACCGGGTGCGTGGCACCAGGTCACTCTTCCCAGAAGCCCAGAGAATTCCTGGAGCTGCACGTGGGGACACCACAGCACAAGTTGGGAGAAAGAATATACCTACCCCTGCTCCAAGAGGGGCCGGGTGGGGAGAGCAGTCTTGTCTGAAGCCACTGGATTGATTGGCCTGTGTGAGCAGAAGTCACAGGTCCTACAGACTCAGGGTGGAGCTGGGCAACCTGGGGTGTCCCTGGGTCTCCTGCCCCTACTGCCCTGCCTCGGTGAGCTGCATCTCTCTGGAGTTTAAGATCGCTTGAGGAGGCTCGGTGCCCGTAGCACAGTGGTTACAGCATCAGCCACATACACCAAGGCTGGCCGTTCAAACCCAGCCCAGGCCTACTAAACAACGACAACTACAACAAAAAAATAGCCGGGTGTTGTGGCGGGCACCTGTAGTCCCAACTACTTGGGAGGCTGAGGCAAGAGAATTGCTTAAGCCCAAGAGTTTGAGGTTGCTGTGAGCTATGATGCCACGGCACTCTACCCAGGATGACATAGAGAGACTCTTGTCTCAAAAAAAAAAGAAAGAAAGAAAAAAAGATTGCTTGAGGAACTAAGTGGGAGTTTGTGGGAAAGGTGGAGAGGAACAGAGTCTGAACAATGTTTTCTTTGAGGGGTGGACAAATGCGGAGGCAGAGGTTAGGGGATGATGGTGCCCAGCCAGGCCTCTGGAGTACCCCCGCCCTCTTCTCATGAAAGCCAGGGCCTGGGTGGGCATTGAAACACACAGGTGTGAAATGTAGGGTGTTTAGAAATCAGAAAGACACCAACAGTGAGGTATGTGTTTAAGAAAAGAGGTTCCAGACTAGATTTCCCTATTAGCACAAAAGCTAGCCTTATTGATGCATTAAAAAAAATAAAAAGTTGATTGGGGCACAACTCTCTTATTATCTGAAATTTTCTGTTTTTTTTTCGAACCAGTGTCTCAACTGCCTTGTCTCTGTGTGTGTGGCTTTCCTTGGTGTTCTAGGTCACAGCACTTTTCAGTACTTTCCATTATGACAGAAATATTCTTATCTGCACTGGTTGTTACAGTAGCCACCAGCCATTTGTGGCTCTCGGGCACCTGAAATGTGGCAGATGCAACTGAGGGACACTTTTTCATTAGTATTTAAAAACTATTTTAAGTGTAAATATCCATGGGAGACTAGTGGATAGCGCAATGCTAAAATGTCAGTCCTGGAAAGTTAGCATTGCCTTTCAGATGATCTCGGAGGGGTTGAAGCAGCTGCTTTCAAGGTTACTTGGCTATGAGGCAGGTACAGCAACTGCCATGTGGCCAGGGCTGTGCCCTTGAGCTGCATTCCATGGAGCACACCCAGAGTGCTGAATTGAAGCTGTGTGGGGAAGAGGTGAAGAAGTGACCGGGTGGGTTTGCTCAGGCACTCCTGCCGTGTAAGGCCTTGGGAGGTTCAGACCCCACTTCTGCATTTCCCTTCTTGCCCTACAGAGACCCCCAGTAGGCTGTAGCTTCTCTCTCTGGGTGCCCCCTTCTCTCCTAGGGGCTTCCCCCGTCCACAGAGATGAGCTGTACCAACCCCTTCCCTCTTCCTCATGTGAGACCATTCAGCCTGGAAACTCCCCAGGTGGCAGGCCTGAGGAATCCAAGCCTTATTTCATCAGTGTCATTAGGTGCACTGAGACACGCATTGTGAGCCCAGGTCAGGGCACGAATCTGGGGCTGCTCTTGTGGCTATTTCCTGATTTTTCACTCTTGTCAACATCCCTTTCTTCTTTTGATTGCCACTTGGCTGGGGTCTCACTGCTTAGCTTGTTCTTATCCAAGGCGGACTTGAGGGATCTGCCTACTATAGCGTGGAGTGAAACCAAGGTTATAGGAGTCCTGAAGTGTCAAACGAACGATATACAAAATCACCCTTGATTTTTAATTCATTGCTTCACCCAGCCTAGGCATTCTAAGCTGGACACATCCTTCACGTAACCTTTGAGTGTCTCCCGTTGCCAACCCTGGAGCACTATATACTTGCCTTCTTGACTTATTCTTCCCCTAGTGACATCCTCAGGTTTTAGGCATGTGCTGGTTGAGTGATGGATATAACCATTTAGCTAACCACTGTGTAATAACACCAGGCCTTACAGAAGGGGTCGAGAACTGTCATTTATTAAGGGACAGTAAAACTAAAAACACAGAAGAAAACACTGAAAAAAATTGAATGTAACATGGGAAGTTAGTTTACTATTAGTTTTAAATTTTTCTACCCAGTGTTAACACTTTGCAAATGAATAAAACTCTTCAAAAAATACAAATAATAAAAGTACACTTTAGGAAAACTAGCCAAGTGTTGGGGGGGCGGTGCTTGTAGCCCGGCACTCGGGAGGCTGAAGCAAGATCACTTCAGCCCAGGAGCTTGAGGTTGCTGTGAGCTATGAAGCCACAACACTACCCAGAGTGACAAAAGTGAGATTCTGTCTAAAATAAAGAAAGAAAGAAATAAAAATATGCTTTAGGTCTATGTTTGGGTCTAGTAATTAACAAAGATAACAAATCAGAGAGAGGAGGTAACTGGAGAAAAGGGAAAGAGATACGGACACTTGCCTAAAATGCACACACAGACAACTGTAGTAGCGACTGTTGTTTCCTGGGTATGTGCCGGTGCCTGGTCACCCTAGTTAATTTTACACCCATGCACGGTCTCCACTTCTCAGAACGCTCCCTCTCATTGTACAGATGAAGAGGCGAAGGAGTGGAGCAGTTCACACCGTACACATATGTGCACACACATGGCCGAGCTCACTGTGCAGTGCTGGGCACTAGCTCAAGAAGAGTGAGACGGAGACCAGCGTGCCAGGGCTCAGGGAGAGCATGGCCATGGAGTCACATCTTGAGCTCTAAACATTCAGGACAGAGTGGCCCTGGAGTTCCAAAGCATGTTGATTATAGTGACCACAACTATGAATTGGGGGCTTCACCCCCAGCGCTCGTACCACGGCCTGGATGAAATTTAACTAAGACAGTTCTGGTCCACAGCAGCCAATTCCTGGGTCCTGATTTACAGAGAGAAGAAAAGGAGGTCACAACCTGTGCTTCCTGCCACAACCTGACCCCATTCACCTTAGTCCCATTGTCATGTAGGGAAAAGATCCCCCTGCTTCCTGTTCTGAGTCTGTGAGGTTGGCCCATTCAGTCCAGGATGAGAAAAGGGAGGATTGCTGGGGGAAATAAGGTTTTGATTTTATCAGGGCCTGACCTGTATAGGCAAATTCCTGCCCATCATCAGCTGCTCAGTCTTGTCCACATCTCCGAGCCTCTGGCCTCTTGCCTGGGGCTGCAGAACACCCTTTTTAGCTCCTCTTTCCTTCTTTGTTCGATGCCTGATGACATCTTGTTCTGATGTCTTCTTCCCTGGACCAAACATAACCTCCCATTTTTCTGTCCCTTACGTTCCCAAATCCAGGGGGCTCCTTGGAGGTAGTCCAGGCTTCTCTGAAGAGAGGATTCCCAGTGTGTGTGTGTTGGGGAGCCCTGCTGCCCCCTGGACCTCTCATGGTGAGGGGGTACAAGGAGCTCCATGCACCTCTGAGCATCTTTGCCCAGGGAAGACCTTTCTTCCCTTCAGCTCATGGGTGAACTCGGCCCTGTCCTGGAGCATCTAGCCTCTATCAGCTGCTGGGGTGATCTCTGTTGAACCTGGCCGTCCAAACTGTTTGCAGCCAACACAGTTCAGAGCAAACTATAAATGATGCAAAAACAGTCCTGTTCGGGCCAATTTGGTTTCATTTTCTTCTAGTCCTGGGAGCCCTGGGCCTGACCCCTCATCTCCTCCCCCTCAGACACAACACGATGGCCATCGGCGTTGCAGTGGATGTCCTGGGCTGCACAGGCACTTTGGAGGACCGAGCGGCCACCCTCAATAGGATCATCCAGGTGGCCGTGGAGCTGAAAGATTCCATGGGGGACCTGTATTCCTTCTCAGCTGTCATGAAGGCCCTGGAAATGCCACAGGTAAATTTCTGCTTGCTTTGTGAGGCCCCTGTGTGTACTAACTGCTCTGCAAAGGGGTCCACCACCAGGCTTAGCAACCCACGGGCTATTTTAGTCTCAAAAAGTAAACTGAATCTTAGTGAAAGCTGCTTCAGTTAGGGGGCCACTAAGAGCAGTGCCCTGAGTATTTTGGCTCTGCTTTTAAAAACAGTGGATGATGGCTGACAGTCTGTGCTTTCTCTTTGACGTACAGTATCATCCTCATGAACATTCACTGTTACTGGAGAGCCAATTAGAGTGAGACATCTGGCTGAAATTTGTGTATAAGAGACTGCTTCCATCCGGGTCACCAGGAGTGTGGGCCGTTGGGGATAATGACTGGGACAATGAGACCTTTGGGGAGCTTTTATCAGAGATCCTTAGAGTGGTTTATCTCACTTATGGTCCTCAGGTCACCTAAAACAGACTCCTGTTAAAAAAACTCCCAGCCCACCTGCCATATAACCCCCTCATTAAGAGTTTCTGAAATTGGGCATTTGAATTTATCTGCTTTGACAGGAGTTTTTCAGGATGAGTATCAAACCTAAAAACCTGTATTTGAAATCAAACAGGCCTCACAGAGGAAAGTCACCCTGCTATCTTTATTGCTCAGAACCAGCTTTCCTATATCTGTTCTTCCAAGCCCTGCATGCTTGGAGGACTCAGTACGAGATGACAGTCCTGCAAGCAAAACCTGCAACCAGTAACATCAGAACTGCTGGGTATTTAGCTCAGCTATTTTATGGCCACAAATGGTCTCAGATCTGCCAGGTGCTCACTGAAAATCCATCATTGCCACCAAGGAAGCCAGCTACATTCACCTGTTCTGCAAATCAACATGAGGCAGGAACATGATTTAAAGCATTAAAGCAAGGTCACCTCAAAACCAAGAAGCTGAACAACCTAGTGCCTTCACTAGGAATTTTGGGTGGATCAATTCCAGTTATAATATCTACAGAGCTTTTAAAATTCTTCAAATTGCTGGAATTTTCTAGGATCACTATTTGAAAAACCGTATGTTCTGCCATAATTTCAGGATATACTGATTTCTATAGCAGGGTTTATAATTTTTCATTCAGGTGTTTTTAATTACATCATCTTTATTTCATCTCACCCATTACTGCCTAGAATTTTGACAACTGAGCCAACAGGCTAGGCTGATGCTCGAGGCCCAGAGCTTCCTCTGGGATGATAAAAGGTGGTGTTCTGTGGGGTCATGTGACTGCTGTCTGACATAGCGGGTTAGGGACTTGTCCCAAACCACCACCTTCACAGGCCTGTGTAAGAGGCTCCTTCCTCCTTAGCAATGTCAGACCTTTCCCCTCTGGAGCCCCTTAGTGGTCAGGTGACAAGGTTATTCAGGGCCTCAGGGTGAGCAGCAGCTAAGGAGGAGGGGAATGGCATACCCAGGGGAAGTGCCAGGGACAGTCACATTTCTGTGTCACCATCCAAACCTGCCCTTACCCTACAGCCATATACACCACCATCTCTGCTCAGCTGCTGGTGTGGCGAGAGCACACCCAGGAGATGAGCCTAACCCAGACACAGGCTTCTTTCTGAAGGGCAGATGCTCCAGGGAGGGAGGGAAGAAGGGATCTCAAGAAGAGAGGGCAACATGGCAGGGGCAGAGGACCACCAGCCACAGCCGTTTCTTCCCAGCGCACCAGCTGGAGCTGACCCTTCTTACCTCCCTCTTGGGAATCCCTGAGAGCTCTTGCCAAGGAAATGAATCTCAGCTCTGCCATACCAGCTGGGAACACTCGGGCAAGTTACCTAATCTCTTCTGTTTTCTGATCTGTAAAATGAAGCCGAAATACCTGCCTTATAGGGCTTGAGGAAGATTAAATGAAAAGTGTGCCCTTCCTTCTTTCCTGTGGAAACCTCGAGACTTAGGCTTCTTAGTTTCATGGTGCGAGTGGGGGACTGTTTATCTTAGAACAGTCAGAGTCGGTGGCAGATGCTGGTGTTGACTGAATCCTTCCAAAAGAAGTGAGAAGAGATGAGTAGTGACATCATAGGGTCTGGGCAATTCTGTGTGTGCCTCAGACACTGTACTAGCAACACGAAGATGCTTCCTATCACGTTTCTACATCTTCATGTTGTTACCACCCCTACGTTGGACAGTTACCAACACCTATCCAAATTTAAAATAGACTCAGTCTACAAGTTCCACTTCTGTAAATATATCCTCCACATATGTTCACATATGTACACTTTGCAAAGTTTTTATGAAGTAATTTTATTATACCGAGATATATTTAAAACTCTTACCTAGGGGCTAAAGTGTCTTCATACGGTGGAATACTTAACAAAATAAGCCTATTCTATATGTACATCTATGGAATGATTTCCCAGTAAGGAACTGAAAAATGTATGTTGTGTATGTATGTATGTATTTATTTTTGAGACAAAGTCTCACTCTCCCCCTGGGTAGAGTGCCATGGCCTTGTAGCTCAGCAACCTCAAACTCCTGGGCTCAAGTGATCCTTTTGCTGCAGTTTCCCAAGAAGCTAGAACTACACATGCTCACCACAATGCCCAGCTATTTTTAGAGACAGGGTCTCTCTCTTGCTCAGGCTGGTCTCAAACAACTGAGCTCAAGTGATGCACCCACCTCAGCCTCCCAGAGTACTAGGAGTATAGGCGTGAGCCACCATGCCTGGCCCACCTGCATTTATTTTTAAAAGGGGTATGTGGCACTCTGGGAGGCTAAGGCAGGTGGATCACCTGAGCTCAGGAGTTTAAGACCAGTCTGAGCAAAGCAAGACCCTGTTTCTACTAAAAATAGAAAAAACAGCTGGGCGTTGTGGTGGGCCTCTGTAGTCCCAGCTACTTGGGAGGTTGAGGCAAGATCACTTGAGCCCAAGAGTTTGAGGTTGCTGTGAGCTGTGACACCATGGCACTCTACCCAAAGTGACTGAGTGAGAGTCTGTCTTAAAAATAAATAAATAGAGGGCAGTGCCTGTGGCTCAGTGAGTAGGGTGCTAGCCCCAAATACAGAGGGTGGCAGGTTCAAACCTGGCCCCAGCCAAACTGCAAGAACAACAAAAAATAGCTGTGCATTGTGGTGGGCGCCTGTAGTCCCAGCTACTCGGGAGGCTGAGGTAAGCGAATCACCTAAGCCCAAGAGCTAGAGGTTGCTGTGAGCTGTGATGGCACAGCACTCTACTGAGGTCGACAAAGTGAGAGTCTGTCTCTAAAAAAAAAAAAAAAAATAGATACAAGCGCTGTGTATACACACAACCAATATGAGAGGACTTGTCTCTGGGATGAGCCATTAGAGCAGTACAAAAAGAATGGGCTGGGGTGGGAGATTGCTTTTTCTCAGTACTCTCTTTTGCCATGTGGATCCTGTTCTAAAATTTAAGCAAAAAGGTAATTTTTTTTTTTTTTTAACAAAGTCTCACTCTGTTGACTGGGGTAGAGTGCAATGGCTTCATGACAGCTCACTACAACCTCAAATTCCTGCGCTCCCTTCTTCCTCAGCCTCCTGAGTAGCTGGGACTATAAGTGCCCACCACCACAGCTGGCTGATTTTTCTATTTTTTGTAGAGACGGGATCGTGCTATTGCCCAGGCTGGTCTTGAACTCCTAGCCTCAAGAAATCCTCCTCCCTCAGCCTCCCAAAGTGCTAGATTATAAGCATGAGCCACTGTACCTGGCTGCAAAAACTAATATTGCCTTTTCCAGAATGATAACACCGTTCTTTCTTCCAGATCACAAGGTTAGAAAAAACATGGACTGCCCTGAGGCACCAGTACACCCAAACGGCCATCCTCTATGAGAAACAGCTGAAGCCCTTTAGCAAACTCCTGCATGAAGGTCGAGGTGAGCACAGCAGGCAGAGAAGCCCGGGGTACCCATGGGGGGTGGTGATGCCTCAGTCCCACTGGCCCTTTTTATCAAGCATTTAACAGGGCCTGAGTTATCTGCAGAACTGCTGATGGGTCATCAGGACTTTTATCACAGCATTGCTTGGAGGTCTACAGTAGCAGCAACAGTTCACAGGCTAGGAGTCACCTCATTCTGTACCTAACTTTGAAAAAATATGTTATGGAAACCTTTACTTCTTGTTCTTCAGAGTCTGCATGTGTTCTCCCAAACAATGTGTCAGTCCCACTTCTGATGCCCCTTGTGACCTTAATGGAGCGCCAGACAGTCACTTTCGAAGGAACTGACATGTGGGAAAAAAATGACCAAAGCTGTGAAATCATGCTGAACCATTTAGCAACAGCCCGCTTCATGGCAGAGGCTGCAGACAGCTACCGCGTGAATGCCGAGAGGATCCTGGCAGGTAGGTGCTGGGTTTTGTAGCTACTGTCTAACTTACTCTATATAGTAACTGAAATGAAGGAATGAAAGAGCTCGGAAGTCCTCAATTAGAAAAATACCAAGGAAGGAAGAATATTGCAAATTCCATTTATTTGACTGATCATTATTTGCTTTAATTCAAAAATGACTTCAGTGTCCTATTTCTCCTTTCTTATGTCTCTGCTGTGTCAGTGGTATATAGTAAAAGTTAGTAACTCTAGTAGGTCAGATTCGAAAAGGGATTGCACCAAGATGAGGAGGCAGAGTTTTATCTAGTCCTTATTTATCTGTACTTCTATTACATTTTGGGGTTTTTTTGAGACAGTCTCACTCTCATGCCCCGGACTAGAGTTCCATGGTGTCATAGCTCACAGCAACCTCAAACTCCTGGGCTCAAGCAATCCTCCTGCCTCAGCCTCCCCAGTAGCTGGGACATAGGCACCTGCCACAACACACAGCTAGGGTCTTGCTCTTGCTCAGACTGGTCTGGAACTCCTGATCTCAGGCAATCCACCTGCCTCGGCCTCCCGAAGCACCAGGATTACGGGTGTGAGCCACCATGTCCGGTCTGTACTCATGTTTCTTCCCACTCACACTGTCTTAGCATGAGATACCTTCTGGAAAGTGTTGGGCAAAGTGTTGCATAAACTGATCTTTCTTATAAGTACTATGGTAACAGAAAGCTGCTTCTTCAGTTAGCGTCATAAACATTTGCCACAGACATGGTGAGTGTAGCACTACACTAACTTGATGCCTTTTAGGTGCTTAGAGGCATTTAAACAGGTGTATCAGCACACCCCAGGGACAACGTTCCAGAAAAACATCTCTATCAATTATTTTTATTTTTTTTTTTTGAGACAAGAGCCTCAAGTGTCACCCTGGATAGAGTGCCGTGGCATCACAGCTCATAGCAACCTCCAATTCCTGGGTTCAAGCGAGTCTCTTGCCTCCGCCTCCCAAGTAGCTGGGACTACAGGCGCCTGCCACAACACCCGGCCATTTTTTGGTTGCAGCCGTCATTGTTGTTTGGCGGGCCCGGGCTGGATTCGAACCCGCCAGCTCAGGTGTACGTGGCTGGCGCCTTAGCC